>CM059972.1:37856802-38139029 GCA_030490835.1 Annona cherimola
GAAACTCTTTTTTTAGAAAAAAAAAACAAAGAAAATTCTGAAGTATTTTGGATTCTGACCATTCGTATACAAGCAGTCGTCTGTGCGATTCAAGAATCTCCGCGCGGAAGAGATAAGGAAAATTTTAAAGCAGTTCATATACTTCTTTTTACATTTTTCGGTTTTTGAGGGAAATCATCTTTCAACCGCTTTTTTTTTTTTTTGGTGTCCGACTCTTTCTTTCCAGATAAATGCCGATTGAATCTCTTCGAGAAAGAAGCCAACGTTCTTTGACTGACTACCCTCCTTTTTAACTTGAGTTGGGTTTTGATTTTCTGTCTTAGGTAGATAGACATTGGGAGAGTCCTGCAGACGTGTTCTGTGATTTTTAGGTGAAAATTCATGATTCCCGGGCATTATTTTTTGAAGGTGGGGTTTGTTTTGTTTTGGGCTTGGAGTCTTGTTAGCAGAAATTTCTTGACGTCTGGAGTTGGTTGCGGAGGTGGGTTTTGGGATTTGGATTCTTCCGGGAATGGATTACAAGACATTGGGAGAGTCTGCATTTTCTGCATGTTGCTGCATTTTCTGCATTTTTATGCAATTTTCTCCATGTTCCTACATTTTAGAGTGATAAAACGTAGCTTGCATGTTTATGCAATTTTGTCCATGTTGCTGCATTTTACTTTATTTTTCTGCATTTTCTGCATTTTTCTGCATTTTTCTGCATTTTCTGCATGTTGCTGCATTTTCTGCATTTTTCAGCATTTTCAGCATTTTGCTGCATTTTGCTGCATTTTTCTGCATTTTTCTGCATTTTCTGCATGTTGCTGCATTTTTCTGCATTTTTATGCAATTTTCTACATGTTCTTACATTTTAGAGTGATAAAACGCAGCTTTCATTTGCATAAATGATTTTTATTTTCTGCATTTTAGAGTGATAAAACGCAGCTTTTATTTGCATAAATGATTTTGGTTTTCAGCATTTTGCTTTATTTTTCTGCATTTACTGCATTTTTCTGCATGTTTCTGCATTTTCTGCATGTTGCTGCATTTTTCTGCATTTTTATGCAATTTTCTGCATGTTCCTACATTTTAGAGTGATAAAACGCAGCTTTCATTTGCATAAATGATTTTTATTTTCTGCATTTTTCTGCATTTTTCTGCATTTTGCTGCATTTTTCTGCAATTTTCTGCATGTTCCTGCATTTTGCTGCATTTTTCTGCATTTTTCTGCATGTTCCTGCATTTTTCTGCATTTTTCTGCATATTCTACATTTTGCTGCATTTGCCTGCATTTTTTTGCATGTTGCTACATTTTCATTTACAGAAATTACAAATAATATCGACAATTTGCAGGTGTATAACTTAACTTTTCACAAACTTTATTGAACAACATTAATGGAAGAAGAACATACATCAAGTCATCCTCAATTCACATTCTTCAATCCAAACAAAAACAAATTCAATTATACATTATATAAATCTTCCAAGTGAATAACTCATCTTCTTACAATCATTGAATTTAGACAACTACAATAATCTTCTTACAATCATTGAATTTGGATAACTCATCTTCTTTAGCATTTCCATCTAAATTTGGACAACTATAATAATCTTGATGTGCCATTCCACTCCATTATTAAGCATATCAAAAATAGAAATGACCTGCAAGACAAAAAAAACAAGATTGCAGAAGTTGATTTGTGTGCGGAATATATGTTGAAACATTGATATGCACTAAAGGACTGAATACAAACAGCAGTGAGAAAATGTGTGGAGTAAATCTGTTACACAAAGGAAGAATATAATTTATAGAGGGAGAAGTCAACTTGATAGCAGACCCATCACATACCGGACAAGGCCTTCAACTTGAAATTGTATCGTTCCTGCATGACTTAATGTCCTTTTTTTTCTAAAAAAAAAAAGAGAGAAAAAAGAAAGCATATTAGATAAGCAGATACAAAGTAATTCACTCACCCAGTATACTCTGAAAACCTTTCTGCTCCAATAATTTCTATAGCCTCATTTTTTTCCATTGAGGAGAAGAGAAGCACACTTATAATCAATTCAGGATTGATCATAAAACGAATCTCTTCCTACACAGTAAACAGCAGAAAAAATGAACATAAAATGCATCAACAGATTCAGGGTGTAATAAGAGTTGTGCAGTAAACACATTTGAAATTTAACAAAAAGGAGACATCTTGAGATCAAATAAGATTGTATCCACCAGTTCCAAAAAGTTTAAGAAGGAAACCTGAACACAGCCTTTGGACATAACAAGACCTCCAATATATGGATCATCAAAATCTATCTCCAGAGCTTCATACTGTTGATCTTCTATCAAACCAGAGTTTAATACCTGGACGAGGTTAATATAAAGAGAAGTAATGCAACTAATGTCAAAAAAAAAAAAGCCATTCAGCAAGAATAACCAATTTGGTTACTTTTACAAACAAATTCAGTCCCAATTTTAATTCGTTTTTTTTCAATGCATACCTTGAAGGAGCGCAGAGGTGAAACAGATTTGCTCCAAAAATGAGCATCAGGATATACAGTGCCCAAGAGCAACCGTAGTCCACTTCATGTGATTCTAGCAACCGTAGTCCACTTCTTGTTGTGGAGCCACTGTTTTCTTTAGCAAAAATGCCATCTGAAATTCTATAATGATCTTCTAAAAGAGAAGGCAACCGTAATAAAAGATTTGCAAGGAATGGAACATGCAGGATTTTCAAAGATTCAAGAGCTTCTCAAACATCGTGATAACAAAATCTCTTGTTGTGTTGAAATTTTTTGATAATCACATCATTTGAGTATTAGAATCATAGAAGAGTTTTAAAATGCTAACTGCAGTTGCCAACAGGGGAGGTAGCAACGGATAAATAATTTACCTCATATTCAAATGTTATGGCATCCCCTTGCTCCGTGAAGTGTTCTCTTTGGCAAAGGTTGTCCAGATAATCAAGTGTCTCCAGCCCCTCTATTCTCACTTCACTGTCAATGACAGTCAAGCATCATACGTACCATATCAAAATCATTCTAGTATTTCAAAACAACAGCATGCATTCAAACGTTTAATCGAAGCTCAACTAATACTATAAAACTATGCTGAACCACTAATACTATAAAACATTTTTTGAAAAAAGAAAAAAATGAAAAAAAAAGAAAAAGAAACAGGACATGGGAGTTCCATGGCCCATATTGCAAGTCACTCAATGGCCTGGTCTCAGAATAAGCTCTTCTCATCCCTTTTTAATTCAAATTTTGATTAACGGAGATTTCGATTTCAAGCAATCACCAACTTTTTCATACAGTTTACCTTTTTTATTCGGTTTATGTGATCCAACAGATGATTTGTGCAGAACTTGCAGATCAAATCATCTCACCATGACCAGAGCAAATGGGTCAACGAATAAGATCTTCGATTCAACCAAAAAAAAAAGAAAAATTTATTCCATACCTGATGTCAGAAACAGAAAAATATGCATGGTAAGCAAATGAGAAACTAAATGGCTTGTAGTCGAGGTTTCTAATCCGCGATATCAGTGCCAGGTCTCCATTCAATGAAAGATCCACTCGAAGTCGAAACTCGAAACTGAAATAGCAGTGTATTTTTGTTAAAAAAAACACCGAGTGATTGATGAGACAGATAAATAATAATAGCAAGCCTAAGAAAATCTAAACATGCCACAGCTTATCATGCAAACTTTTTTTTAGCTGGATGCAAAAGACTTGAACCATTCCCAAAAAAAAAGCATCACGTTTCAAGCATCCATTTATTCAACTCAATTCATCATCCAAAAGCAAGTCACGATTTTTTAAAAATAATATCTTTGAAGCGTCCAGCTGCTACCAGTGTGGCCAAAACTTCAGATCTTCTTCAGATGGTTTCAGAAGCAAGTCGATAGCGGATTTGCCAATGTAATCTGCGGGCTGAAGCGGCGGAGGATCTTCATCAATGATCCAGATCTTGTTCCTTGCAAACCCATGTTGCTCCAGCGATCCACGATTTCCAAACTTGAACAAGAAGAAGGAAGAAATAAAGAGGTTAGTTGGGAACTCAGTATTTGACCTGAAAGGAGAGAGACATAAGCAGATGGACTTTCAACTTGTGGAAAACAGATGGGAATTCCTCCTCACATTGCCTTCGGTGGCTTGAATATAGCCTGCAGCAGCACATGAAAGAAACGTATCAAGAAGAGCGAGGCTTATTTGACATGAAGAACAAAGAAACCGCACCTTACTGCTGGTGAACAGTAGTTCTTCCCCGCGATCGTTCCTCCATGAAATGACCAGACCACCATGCAAGCTAACCTGGATTGCTGACAGAAAAAATCATCAACAAACAAACCAGAAAACATCTATTTCAGCCAAAAAGCACTTCCAACAACTTCAGCCGAAATTCCCAGAATCCGACAATGAAAAACCGAAATCAGAGGGCACACATGCGGTCAGTTCAAAGTTCAAACACCGCATCGTAAAAGGGGGAAGAGGTCAGTGACTAACCCGAGCAGAGGCACCTCGTGGCACTCTGAGAGTGACCTGATGTATGCCATTCCAGTCCTTGGAGGTCTCGATCGCCGCCCTCTGATCCCAAACTGCCGAAGAATGGCCCATTTCAGAAAGACGGAGAGGCTCAACGCAAGAAGAAGAGAAGCAGGGAAGCTGTGGCTCTGCGATTTTCCTTTCTCTCCCTTCCAAAAAGGAACTTTATTCAGTAAAGGCAGGAGCGGTGATTGTTAAAGCTGAGACTCTGAGCTCCACTCAACACCTTTCTTGTGACCGGAATCCCAATTTTCTCGTGAATACAATACCAAATTCCCATCTACCAATCTTGCTTCGCCTTTCTCCCTTCTGATCTACGAACACTTCATGCAACGCCACCGCCAACCACAGAACTCAGATTCAGAATACCCAGAAACCGCCTTTTATGATTCCACCCACAGCCCCTCGAATATACAAGCGACGAAGAGCAAAAGCCAACCACAGAAATCCCCCCCTCCCAAATCTCAGCCTACCCAAAATTTCTTGACAACTTACCTTAAATCCTGCACATTTGCCACTAAAGTCAGACAACTCAATTCCCGGAAGAATGGGGGAGAGAGAGTGAGAGAGAGAGAGAGAGGGAGGGAGGGAGAGGAGAGGAGAGGCCGGCTGTGCGATCGGGAATGGGGGAGAGAGAGAGGGAGGGAGGGAGAGGAGACGCCGGCTGTGCGGTCGGGAATGGGGGAGAGGGAGAGAGAGAGAGAGAGGGAGGGAGGGAGGGAGGGAGGGAGAAACAGCCGGTCGGGAATGGGGGAGAGGGAGAGAGAGAGAGGGATGGAGAGGAGAGAGGGAGGGACCTGCGGGTAAATGTTCCGTGTCAGTCCGTGTCCTCCCGTGTCAGTCCACGACCACTGCGCCTCGACGACCCGGATTGAAATGCCCGCATCCAACGGCGCGCGGAGGTGGTCTGAAACATTCCCGTCCTCCGACCGGTGTGAAAAGATCACACCTCGATAATATTGGTGCCAAAATAGCTGGTTACGTAGATGCACTTGCATTTGGAAGAAACCCTGGGCCTACATCAGAGAAAGAAGATTAAAAAATAGATAAGTATCTTATTGGCTGCTCCATAAAAGGCCATTTTTTAAAGAGAGAGTTGGCATTGGTAAACACCGATAAAATTGAACGAAATCAATATATTTTTTCTAGATAATAGGAATTTTGAACGTTGTATCTACTTTAATTAGATCGTTTAGTAATACTTTTTGAAGCACTGGTTGGTGTAATAAAGGCTTCCTGTATGCATCCTTGGTAGTGCAGGGTTGAGTCTTGGGAATAGCTCATATAAACATAAAGATGTAGCTGAGTACATCTTACCCTTCCCAGGCCCCATGCTAGCAGCAGCCTCCTGCGCTAAGTAAACTATTATAATCTCACCAGTAAAGCTTATAATGTGAGTACTAAACTCAGTAAGTAAACATTTTCATTCAAGTAAATATTTTCAACTTAAAATTTCGCATTTCATATTAAATGCATATGCAAATGCATATTCCATATTCATGCTTTATACTTTCATTGGATGGTATACTAGTTAGGCGATCATCAGTTCGTTTATTTCCTATTTTAGAAAGTGTGCTGCCGGCCTTTGGGCCTATATGACTTGGTCATATTTGAGGAGAACTTTGGTCCGCTTATACCTCTAAATGGACCTACACTTTTGTGCACTATGCAACATAAACATTCTAGCATGACTTTTAAGAAATAACCACACTTATCATCCTTTTTCAAGTTGATAACATTTGGCACAATCATCTTGAAAAAATTAAGAAACACATTTTCTAAATCACATTATGGGGATGACCAACCTTAAATAATTTTTTTTAAAAATCATAATAAAAGAAATTGCAAGACATTTCAATATTTAAAAAACATAATTTCAAAAGCATTGCTTGCTTACTTGGGGTATTAACTTGTCTCCCTGACTTTCTCTTTTCCTTTACCTAAACAAGTAATGGGCTAGTTTATATATTTGCATCATTTTTTTAATATTTGCATGCATATTCCTCTATATTTGTATATATTTATACCATCCATATCATTGACGTGATGTGGTTCCAATCCATAACATATTATTTCGTCGAATTTTTTTTTTTTTGTAATTTTTTCTTTCTATAATTGAAATTTTATAAAATTCCATAAGGTAGTATTTTGACACTCATTTACGTGTTTCTACAATTAAAACCAACTTATAAAGAAAGTCCAAAACTACACCTATTATTAGCATTTTTTTAATAACGACAGCCCTAACATGGGAATTTTTTTCAAAATTTTGTTATACTTATAATATATTGCTCATTATAGTGTGTAACAAAATGAAAAGAAAAATCAAAATTTCTTAAGCATATTTTTATGTCCACGATTTCCAAACTGTAGTTGTGAAACCCTGACCTACATAGGATTCATGTATATGCATTTGAATGATTCATGTATGATTTGATTGAATTATGAATGATGATTAAATTAATCATTATAAGTCAATATGGGTTAATATGATTAAAGTGGCCTAATGAGGATTCAAAAGTATTAGTGTGCCATGAAAAATTAATTTAATTTCCATAATGTGATTAATGGAAATTAAGAAGCTAGTTATAGAGTTAAGTTGGAAAATGTTAGAAAATTCACAACTTGACGCCTATAAGGCGGATTAAGATGAAAATTGACAGAGAAGCACATAATTTCGTGCTCAACCTTATGGAAAGGTTATATTATGAAAACGTTGATGAGATTAGGGTGAAAATCGAGTATTACCATCCAAAATCCAAAGATGATTTCAAATGATCATAATTTGAGCTAGAAAAGTCGGATTGAGACGAAATTTGAAATGAACGGTTAAAATTATGAGATAAATGCAATGAAAGGCTTGGATTAAGCTAAGTGATTTGAGAATTATGCTTGCACGAAAAGGTGGAGCACCTTTGACCTTTTTTCACCTTAAAGTAAGTAGCATTTATGTTAAAGTTAAATAAGATAATTAAATGATTAATGGCACAAAATATGTGTCAAAAGGGAGTAAATTGTAGGGTATTTTATGAATTACTAAAAATGAAAAAAATCCATGAAAATATCTTATGAATAAATGCTGATTTAAGGAGCTAATACACTAGCTCAAGAGAGGATAGCATGGGTGTCACCCATGGGACGTCCAAGCAGCCTTTAAATTGGACTTTTGTGATTTTTGTCAATATAAAATATATACCTAAGTTAGTTAGGGAGCGAAGGTGCATAAATAACTATAAATTCATGTAGAAAATTACAGCAACAAATGTCAAAATCAGTAGCATACTAATGTGATGAAAAGTGGACAACAATATGGAGCTAGAGAGAAGTGGACAGTCATGGTAGGCTTTTGGATTTTTTTGTGATTTTTTATTTATGCTAAATTGACCCCTAATTGAGCTAATTGCTAGGGTGATTAAATGACCATTAAATAAAGCTGAAATTTGTGGAAAAAAATTTCAAAATGGCAGCTGAAAGTGGACGTTGAGTGTGGACAACAAGGTGAGTTGCAATAGGGGACGTCAAAAGGCTGGCCGTTTAGAATTTTCTTGATTTTTTTAGATGCTAAATATATATCTAAGTAGTCTATTAGTTAGAGTGTATAAATACCCATTAATTAAGGCTGCAAATTTTGTGAAAAAATGGCAAAAAAGCAGCTGAAAGTGGACGGCTTATATGGACAGCAACATGGGCATTCAATTGAGTTGATTTTGTGAATTTTGAATTATGATAATACATAATTTACTAGGGTATTATGGTGACAACACAACAAGGGATAGACATGTATTAAAATGACCTCAAATCATGTGCTAAATGTGGGCCCAAAAATCTGTATTATGAATATTTGTTGAAGCACACATAGGATGTCCATTTTGAGTGAAGTTCAAAGGGAAAGAAATATCTAAAAGTGGGCAGTAAGGGGACGTCCAAAAAAAAATCCCAGTAAGGAAGGAGGAAGAAAGGAAGAAAAGGGAGAAGAAAAAGAGAGGAAAGAAAGGAGGAAAAAGAGGAGAACCAAAGCTTGGATAGCTTGAATCAAAATTTTCATAAACCAAGTATACATGATATATTTGGTTCTTTAATTCTAAGTTTTCTACTTTAAATTTTGAGACACGGATATGGTTCATAAAGAAACTTTAAAGGGTAATATATGACACCCTTAATTAGAGTATTGAATGGATTTTTATAATTTAAGAAGTTGAAGTGGATGATAGAAAGAGACATGGGTTGATAATCTATCTTGAAACTTCTTAAATCCATGCAATAAGTTTCTGTTTTGAAATAATATCATGATTAGGCTATGAATCATGATTTAATGAAATACACATATTGATTTAGGCATAAATTATGAATTTTAGGAAGGATGGGATTTAGGGTTATGTATATGACCCGATTTCCATGATTTTGTGATGTATATGTTACATAAATTTGCTTAAATAATTTATGAATGATTTAGAGGGTAAATACTCTAAATCTAAGGTGTTTTATATGTCCAAAATAAGTTGATTAAGTTTTTCTTAAATCTGGAATTTTAGAGCATGTGTAGAAACATGCAAAGTGGAGTGAAAAGGGTATCTAAAATATACATGGGAGGTACTGTTTTGAAGGGAATCAAATTATGAATTTTAAATATGTGTTAATACCCTAAATTTGGGTTAAAAAAGTGTGATTAGTTGCTGAAATTTAGAAATTAAAAATCTGTTTTGATATAAGCATCAAAAGAGACATTGAAAGTGTATAAAATGGGTCCCAAAGTTGCTGTTTTGGAACCCTACGGTTAATGGATTAAAATCTCATAAAAATACACTAAGTGAAGTGTTAATTAAGGAGTATAATCATGTTGAATTAGAATCCAAATTTCTGATTTGGAAAAATTTTAAGAAATACATGAATTATGTGTTAAGAAATGGACATGTATGGAGAGATAAGCATGAATAAATGATAAATGGTTTATGTGAATTGTTAAAATGCAAAAATTCATAAAAATATGATTGAAATATGTGGATTATGTTGCTGTTTGGGTAATCCCAAAATTTGAGATTAATATATGAGGCTTATGACATTAACTAAGTACTTAAGAATGAGCACAATATGTGAATTATGAAAAATATGTAAAAAATGATAAGTTGGTCCCGAGTTAATGGCAATTACCCAAGAGGGGAGGGGTGAATTGGGTATTTAAAAATTTACAACTTAAACAGAAACTTTACCCCGGATTAATCTAGTCCCCTTTATGAAGAAACGAAATGGAAAGCAATATAATGTAGAGAGCAGAGAAATAAATCAACACACAAGATTTTATAGTGGTTCGGGCAACCTCCCTACTCCACTCTTCCAAGCTCACACTCCTTGTGACTTGGGTTCCACTATTGTATTTCACAAATACAATTAGAGTCACTGCTCTCTTCTAGATTCCAGCTCTAGGGGGCATCAAAAAATCACAGCACAAGTAGGTGATGAGTTCCACTTCAATCACACACTACTTTGCTTACACTTGATCTTAGTTTCTCAAACTAAATCAAGTTCAATACAATCAAATAAAACAACAAAAGAATCTACACGTTACAGTTGTGTAGAAGCAGTTTGGCGCAGAGAAGAACTCGTTGTATTGGCTTTGAAGAATCAGCAGTTGAGCTCTTGCAGTTTGAAGCGAAGTTCTTCTTCTTTTTGGATTGGCTTGATCACTTAATGCTCTTGAAGATGGGAATTATGCACACTTAATGATTTTTAGCTCCCTCCCTCGTTCACATTGAATGCCTTTTATAATTGTGGAGGGAATCTGAACGTTTGAAGGTAGGTGGCGCATTTAATGCGCCAACGTTCGAATAATTTCCGACCGTTGCGACCCAAGTCGCAGGTGGAGTCGACTTCGGGTGCGACTTCGCCTGTCCGTAGCAACTTCAAGTTCCTTGCTGGGTCGACTTGGTCATCGACTTGACCCAAGTCGCAGGTGGAGTCGACTTCGGTATGCGACTTCACCTCGTCAGTTAGCTTGACGAACTTGAAATCTTTGGGATGCTTTTGTTTTGCTTAGATTTCTTCATGCCTTGTTGTTCTTCCCTGATTTAGTTCTCTTTGAATCATTATGTCTTCACTTTAGCTTGTTTTCTTTAGCTCCATGATTTGCAAGCCTTGAGTCCTTGAGTCTTGAATCTTGTTTTCTTGACCAAGTTCTTGATTAGAACAGTTGAGTTTATGCAACTTGCTTTCTTTGGACTTGGATTAGTCTTCATATGTTCCAATTTGAACATCTAAGCTGTCTTGATCTCCAACTTTACTTAAGTCTGCCTTGAAGTCATTTTATTCCCCATTTGTCTTCTGACATTTTTCTTCTGTCCGATCGAAGTCGATGCCGGAGTCGACTTGGTCTGCGACTTCGCCCAAGTCGCATGCGGAGTCGACTTGGTCTGCGACTTCAGTGCCCTCAGTTCTCGGTTTCAACTCTGGACAGAAAACGACGCCTCCAAGTCGCTACTGGAGTCGACTTGGCCTGCGACTTCACCTCAAGTCGCAAGTGGAGTCGACTTGGGGTGCGACTTCGGCACTTCGAAGTCTTGACTTCAACTCTGGAAGAAAATGTCATTTTGAAGTCGATGCTGGAGTCGACTTGGTCTGCGACTTCGCCCAAGTCGCATGCGGAGTCAACTTCGTTTGCGACTTCGGCAGCTTTGCTCCTCATTTTCAACTCTGGAAGGAATCGACGCCTTGAAGTCAATATTGGAGTCGACTTGGGAATCGACTTGGCCTTAAGTCGATGCCTGAGTCGACTTGGAAATCGACTTATCCTTCCATGCTTTATTTTCTTCAAATGTATATCCTTTAATCACTTCCACAAACATGTTAGTAGCCAAGACTTTACTCAAATTGATTTGTTAATCATCAAAACATAGATTTAGCTTATTTTCCACATATTTCCAACAGGAGGTTTACAACTCCATATGGTGGTTAATGAATGTGATATGATATATGTATGAATGTTACCCTAAATATGTGTCTTGAACATGTGATGTAATGAATGGTTTGATGCATAAGTATGTTGTGCATATACACCCGACTTGGAATTCAAGTGGATTATGAATATTAATGAAAATGGGTTGGAAAACTAATTTGAATGCAATCAAATGGAATTTATTTGAATGCTATGTCATTCTTACATGTATAGGCAAAGGTAAAGAAAAAGTTGACCCGGAAAGCTCACGTGACCAAGGTAAGCAAGTAAAATTTTCTAAATGATTTTGTTTCTTAAATTATTCTAAAATAATTACAAATGATATTTCAACTACTTCTATTGGTTTAGCAAATGATATTTGAATTTATTTCTAAGGTATATAAGGATGGCCATTCCTTAGTTCAAAATGTATTTGCTAACTAAGTTACATAACTGCTTTGTTAAATGTTTACGAAAAATACTGTCCTATGAATTTATGTAAGAAAAATCATGCTAGCATGTCAAGAATGGTTCATGTGCACATAGTGTGAGGTCCACTTGAAAGGTGTAAGTGGACCGATTGTCCCCCTTTGGTATGACCAAGTCGCTAAGATAGGCCAAGGGCCGACGGCGCCTCCCTGGATGGGAGAAGAAGAAGACGGATGGTCGCCTAGCTAGCTTCCATCCTATGATGTCATGCATTGCATTGCATTGTCATGATATAACCTCGAGGGGGTATAATGTTGCTTTCCAAGTTGTTTTAAATAAAAAAGTTTCTGCTCTACAGGTAGTTGATCACTTGCTAAGTGTCTCCTACTAAATAGAGAGAAATGCTTTTGAACAAGGTTGCCTTCGAAATGATTTGCCTGAAAAATATATATAGCTTGCTTATTGAGTTTATAACTCACGTTTTGTTTTCCAAACCCATAAACAGGTAAAGGGAATGAAGAAGACAAAGGAGCATGAATTGAGCATGGGAGAATGTAAAAACTTGATGAATTTTAATATGTGCCGCTTATGGCAACTGGTTGTGAAATGACTTGATATTTGATATCTTTATGATCATATGTGATCTATACTATGACTTGTATTTTACGAACAAGCGACAATGGATGACAACATGTTATGAATTTCTAAGATTATGATATAAAATGTGTATATTAGGGCAAAGATGGCTTGAATGAGCTTTGGATGGAAAATAGGATAAAAATTAATGCTTAAGGAATAATGGTAAACTGGATAAATATCCATTAAATCCCATCGTGTGACAGGACAACAATCCCGATCATGTTTACCAGTCAATAACGATCTTGAGGTAAGGCTCAGGATGTGACGCTCGGGTTGGGGGCGCCACAGAGCTTGGTATCAAAGCATGGACTGGTAAATAGGTGTGGAAAATTTCTAAGTATGATGACAGAATTAATATAATGAGATATACATGATTTAATGATGATTAGATATGTGATTATCATGATGAGATGCATGATATATGATGATGTATTGCAAAATAATTTGCAGTGTGCTGTCTTTATTATATAGCTAATTTGTTATGTTTGAACAGATGACAGATAAGGGAAAAAGAGTTATGAGTATTGAGGAGTTGAGGAAAGAGATGGAGGAAGAAGAAAAGAGGGGAAAGATAGAAGAAAATGTGAATAGGTGGTGGGCATCCGAGCAGGACACAGACCACTTTTCACCAGTCCCTCCAGGGTTTCCATCTAGGCATCCTCCATCCCACTCACAAAGAGACTATCATGCCAGTCCCTATCAGCAGAGGCAAAATTTAGAGGAGTCTAGCAGTCGGGCTCCTAGAGCTGAAGTTCTCCCAGCATCCCGTTATGGTCTTCTAAGAACCCCTCAGACTCCCACTGATGATATACATCCACTGGACCTTCAACGTTTTTGGGATAAGACTCCAGCACCCATACCTCTTGATCTAGGACCATGGTATAGGTTTGAGCATGGAAGTATCCAATTCCGACATGGAATAAGTTGGGAAAGGATACATCAAAGAGAAAAAGAACTGGTTCCCTTCATAGAGCAGTGTCGTGCTCGGGGGATCATAGATTCACCTGCCCCTCCTCGCCCCGATGAGGTTATTATACATGTAGCCAAGAATACGGGTGACCTCGTTGCACTCGGTGAACCTATAAGATATCTCGAACCTATCGAGGAAGAAGAAGATGAAAGCAATGAAAGCGATAGTAATGATGATGATGACAACGATGATAGTGGTGAAGAAAATAATCCTGCCTGGTTTGATACTAGCACTATCACTGAGGAACCCACACAGATCTCGCCTAGGTGTAGGCGTTATCGCTATTTAAGGAGAGGTCAAAGTAGATGATAAATTTTTCTTATTTTTACAACAATGAATATGTATAATTATGAAGTGATGACATTATGCTATGATGATGTATATATAAATATATGATGTGTATATAAGTGTGATTTGTGTATATGTGTGTTATGCTTTGTTATGTGGAAAATTATGGTTTGCGAATGGAATATTTGCTGACGTGAATGATATGAAATGAATGAATGACTATGGATGTTTATGATGATGGATGATATCACATGATTGTGATTGTGTGAATTGGCTATTAATTATATGATGATGAAATATATATACGATGATCTAACATTAATTATGAATGAAAGATTATGTGCTTTTATATGTTCAGAAAAGCACCATGGTAGAAACAAGGTTAGGAGTAAGAACAAATAAAGGAAAGAAAATTGCTATAGAAGTCCCCAGCCAACATGAGGTTGGTGAGACTAGTAGTAGACCTAAAAGCCCGGAACTAGAACCGAATAGAGAAAGTCCCAGAACTCGTCAAAGACGAGAAAATATAAGCCTAGAAAGGGATGTGGAAGAAGAACATGAGTCAAGACAAGCTCGACTCATAGAAGAGAGAGTGACTGTAGCAGTAAAAGAAATAATGCAGCAAGCTACTCGTGAGTGGGCGGCACAAATGACAGATATTGTTCAAGGATTATGGAAAAGGACCCAGCAGGCCCAGTTGGGCAGTACTGAAAGAGAAGAACCCGTTCCAACGACTGGTCCGACTCCCACACCAGCACCAATGAGAGATGAAAATCAATTAATGGAAGCTGATAGAAGGGCAATTGATGCATTCCTAGCCCAGCGACCCCCAAAGTTTTGTTCCGGCCTCGTGAAAAATTGCTAAAAATCTTCTTGCTCCGGCTTTGAAAATAAATGCTCAATTAATTCCCTAGCACAATTTTAAAGCATTTAGTTCTTTAACCGAGTCCGAAAAGTATATCACAGAAATATTTTACATTGTGTTCCACATTCTAATTTTACATCTCCAAGGAGAAAACCCTTGATTAAAAGAGCTGAATACAATAGTCCATAAAAAATGCTTATTTTTATTAAAATAATGATGAAATGCGTAGAAGATCCTTCTACGTCTTTACAAGTGCATGAAAAATCGTGTCTGACAAAAATATAAAGATACGTGAGTACACTTCGCCCCGCGCCGTGACTCGAATGTGAGGTATATGACGCCACGCGCCATGACTTAAATATGAGGTACATGATGCCACGCGCCATGACTTAAATGTGAGGTCATGACGCCACACGCCATGACTTAAATGTGTGTGGTATATGACGCCACGCGCCATGACTTAAATGTGAGTTTACGCTTAGCCCGTCGACCAGCGATGACTCGATTTGGGAAGCAGTGAGGGGCCCGTCGGCTACACTAGTGACCCTACACAGCAAACTAAGTGCGCTCTTAGCTTCTGGATTTACACAGCAGAACAGCGGTCCCGCTTTCAGCTTCTGTACTTGTACAAGAAATCAGCGTCTCCCGCATTTAGTCTATGGATTGAAATTTAAGTGGTTTTACTAAGAATTGGATTTAATCGAATTTTGAAGATATGTTTGGGTCAACTTGGACCAACTAGAGAGTTCTGGGCCCAAGTGGGCTTGTTGAAGAATTTTGAGCCTTTTCTAGGCTTGCTAAAGAGTTTTGGGCCCTAGTGGGTTTGTTGAAGAATTTCGGGCCATTTTGGGCTTGCTGGAAGTTTTGGGCCTAAGCGGGTTTGTTGGAGGGTCTTAGGCCCAAGAGGGCTTGCTCAGACATTAAGGCTCGGGTTGAGCAAAGAGGTCGTTTTTTTTCATATATAAATATATATACATATATATGTATATATATATAATAGAAAGGTACTGAGCCCCGTGTATCAACTTAACCCACTGCCTGGGGAGTATTTACTCGGGGAGAAGTCTATAATTTTTTTTTTATAATATACATACATATATATATATATATATTTGAAAGTCTCTAAGATATATGTGTGTATTTTAAAATAAAATATTTTTTTTTGGGCTCGCGGGACACATATATTTTAGAAAACAAAATATTCATTTTTGGAGGCCCGCGGGACTCATATATATTTTAGAAAATAAAATATTCATTTTTGGAGGCCCGCGAGACTCATATATATTTTAGAAAATAAAATATTCATTTTTGGAGGCCCGCGGGACTCATATATATATTTTAAAAAATAAAATATTCATTTTTGAAGGCCCGCGGGACTCATATATAATTTAGAAAATAAAATATTCATTTTTGAAGACTCGCAGGACTCATATATATTTTAGAGAACAAATTTTCATTTTTGGAAGCCCGCGGGACACATATATATATTTTAGAAAATAAAATATTCATTTTTGAAGGCCCGCGTGACTCATATATATTTTAGAAAATAAAATATTCATTTTTGGAGGCCCGCGGGACTCATATATATATTAGAAACTAAAATATTCATTTTTGAAGGCCCGTGGGACTCATATATATTTTAGAAAATAAAATATTCATTTTCGGAGGCCCACGAGACTCATATATATTTTAGAAAATAAAATATTCATTTTTAAAGGCCCGTGGGACACATATATATATTTTAGAAAATAAAATAGTCATTTTTTTAGGCCCGCGGGACACATATATATAATTTAGAAAATAAAATATTCAATTTTGAAAGCCTTTTAATATATATGTATAATATATATATTTTTTGAGACTTTAGATATATATATCTCTTATCTCGGGATCCTCGAGTCACTCTTTTTTTTTTTTTTTGAATGAGGCTCTAAAAAGATGTTACAGTGTTTTTTGTTATTTTTGTTTTTGTTTTTGTTTTTTTTTATTTTTATGAGGAAACTTATCTCGGGATCTCGGGCCATTCTATGGCACGCTCGGTGGGATCCCGGGCCTATATATATATATATACTATTATTATTATTTTTATATCATAAAAAGTACTTAACTATATATATATATATGGCGTGCCCGGTGAGATCCCGGGACCCAGGGCCTATATATATACGATTATTATCATTTTTATATCATAAAAAGTACTTAACTATACATATATATATATGGCGTGCCCGGTGAGATCCCGGGACCCCGGGCCTATATATATACGATTATTATCATCTTTATATCATAAAAAGTACTTAACTATACATATATATATGGCATGCCCGGTGAGATCCCGGGACCCCGGGCCTATATATATACGATTTATATCATAAAAAGTACTTAACTATATATACATATATATATATGACGTGCCCGGTGAGATCCCGGCACCCTGGGCCTATATATACATACTATTATTATTATTTTTATATCATAAAAAGTACTTACCTATATATACATATATATATGGCGTGCCCGGTGAGATCCCGGAACCCCGGGCCTATATATATATACGATTATTATCATCTTTATATCATAAAAAGTACTTAACTATACATATATATATGGCGTGCCCGGTGAGATCCCGGGACCCCGGGCCTATATATATACGATTTATATCATAAAAAGTACTTAACTATATATACATATATATATATATGACGTGCCCGGTGAGATCCCGGCACCCTGGGCCTATATATATACTATTATTATTATTTTTATATCATAAAAAGTACTTACCTATATATATATATATATGGCATGCCCGGTGAGATCTCGGGACCCCGGGCCTATATATATACCATTATTATCATCTTTATATCATAAAAAGTACTTAACTATACATATATATATATAGCGTGCCCGGTGAGATCCCGGGACCTCGGGCCTATATATATACGATCATTATTTTTATATCATAAAAAGTACCTAACTATATATATATATGGATTCTGTTCCGGTGCAGCATCACTGCACCGGAACAGCGGTGCAGTGGGCCCAAAATGGGCCCCATATGATCATGAAATCATGATCTACTCTACCCATTGTATTTAGAATAATGTATTCTATAATCATACCAATTTTCATCCCAATCAGATACTTTAAAGTTGTTATTTACATCAAACTATTTTATTACGTTGGATTTGTACCATTTTCAGATGGGCCCATATACATATCTGATTGGGATGAAAATTGGTGTGTTAATAGAATACATTATTCCAAATACAATGGGTGGAGTAGATCATGATTTCATGATCATGTGGGGCCCATTTTGGGCCCACTGTACCGCTGTTCCGGTGCAGCATCACTGCACCGGAACAGCTCCCTATATATATATATGCGAGCTATTTCGGTGCAGCATCACTGCACCGGAACAGCGGTGTAGTAGCCCAAAAATGGGCCCCACATGATCATGAAATCATGATCTACTCCACCCATTGTATTTAGAATAATGTATTTTGTTACCATACCAATTTTCATCCAAATCAGATACTTTAAAGTTGTTATTTACATCAAACTATTTTATTACGTTGGATTTATACCATTTTCAGATGGGGGCCATATACATATCTAATTGGGATGAAAATTGTTATGGTCATAGAATACATTATTCTAAATACAATGGGTGGAGTAGATCATGATTTCATGATCATGTGGGGCCCATTTCAGCGATGCTGCACCAGAATATATTCCTATATATATATATATGGCGTGCCCGGTGAGATCCCGGGACCCCGGGCCTTCATATATATATATATATATTATTATCTTCTTTTTTTTATATGTATATCATGAAAAATACTTAGTTATATATATATATGTATGTGTGTGTGGTGCGCCCAGTGAGATCGCGGGACCCCGGGCCTTCACACACACACACATATATATATCTATTATCTATTTTTTTTATATATATATCATTAAAAAAATACTTAGCTTTATATGTATATATATATGGCGGCCTGTGAGATCCCAGGACCCCGGGCCTTTATATATATATTTTTTTCATAAAAAAATACTTAGCTTTATATATATATATATTATATGACCCACCCCGTGCGCAGGAAAAATAGTTTTTGAAAACAATATATATGTATATGTGTATATATATTTTTATATATAGAAAATATACATATATATTTAATTTTTTTGAAAAAGAAAAATACTTAACCCGCGTGTCAATTCAACCCGCTAGTCGGGGAGTATCCACATTGGGAAAAGTAGTTTTTGAAAATAATATATATGTATATATGTATATATATATATATTATATATAGAAAATATACATGTATATATATATGTATATGTGTATATATATTTTTATTTATAGAAAATATACATTTATTTATAGAAAATATACATATATATATGTATATTTTTTTTTGAAAAAGAAAAATACTTAACCCGCGTGTCAATTCAACCCACCAGTCGGGGAGTATCCAAGTTGGGAAAAGTAGTTTTTGAAAATAATATATATGTATATATATAATATTTACATATAGAAAATATACTTATATATATTTTTATTTTATTTTTAAAGGAGAAAAATACTTAACCCGCGTGTCAATTCAACCCGCCAATCAGGGAGTATCCACGTTGGGAAAAGTTATTTTTTTGAAAATAATATATATATGTATATATATATATTTTTATATATATAAAATATACATATATATATATTTTATTTTATTTTTGAAGGAGAAAAATACTTAACCTGTGTGTCAATTCAACCCGCCAGTTGGGGAATATCCATGCTGGGAAAAGTATATATATTTTTTGAAAGTAATGTATATATATATATATATTTAAAAAAACTTAAAAAAGACTTACGTTCTTTTTCTTTCAGGGTGAGCTCTCGGTTTCTCTCCCACTGTTGCCTTCGAATGAAGGGCCAAGGGCCTCTATTTATAGGCGCTAATGGTCCAAAGCATATAGTTCTGCGAGTTTGGTGTTGTTCCGCAGGCGTGATGGGCGGTGGTGTGGTTATGCGTCTCGCGGAATAGTTATTCCCTCGCGCGGAACTAAAGTTCTGTGAGTTTGGCATGGTTCCGCGAGCGTGATGGGTGATGGTGAGGTTACGTGTCTCGCGAAACAGTTAATCTCGCGCGCGGAATGAAAGTTCTGCGGATTTGAACCCCTGTTGCGTTTTTTTTTGTCAGTGGTCACACCATATATGACAGAAAAAAATGCAGTTTTTTTTTCCAACCTCATCGTCAACCTCGCAAATTAAAGCAGCCATTTTACTGTTGGCGAGTACTCCATTTCTGTGAATCTTCTCACCATCGCCCCAGGAATCCTTAGCAACCTCAGCAACTTAGACGTAATAGAAACGCCATCATGAACTGTTCGCCTTCATTTTCTTCTTTTCGATCCCTGCTGTCCTCATCTTCTTTCAAAGCCTCCATTTTTGATGGTTTTGTTTGAGATTCTGACTGTTTCTGTTCTGTTCTTGAGTTTGGCTTGCTCTTGTTGCGGCTATCTGGGGTGGCTGATGTTTTCTCTTTTAATTGGTTTTTGGCAGTCCTACTCACAATCTCAAATATGGTGGGAAGTTCGTTAATCATTTGAAAGAGTCTTCTCCTGTCACGTTTGTCAAATCCAAAATGCGCGCCAAAATAAAATGCTACTGCGAGCAACCAATCATCACTATGAACTGCAACAAGTGACAACCAGTCTTTTCTTTGCATCCCTTCAAGAGCAAAATTTATTCCTAGTGCTGGCTCAGGAAGTTCTGGAGGCACCTCCTCTTTTAACGCATGCAAGCTCCTTTTGTAAAATTTTAGGCTCAACTTAAGCATTACTTGCATGTTCAGATTCCAATACAACCCTCTTCTGAAGATGTTGGTTCTCGGTTGAAAGCTTCAAAATCTCACCGTGCAACATGTCAAGATCTTTTTGCCGGTGTGAAAGGTTAGACCAAGCACTGCTGGTATCAATGTAGTGCAGCTTGCTTTGCAGCTTCAAAGGCAGATAAAGCTTTCGGTCGGAACTCCATCTCAGCTTCGGCCTTGTTAGCACGTTTTGCCTCTGACATGACCTTGTTTTCGAGATTCTTGTTCTCGGTTGATAATTTAGAAATCTCATCTTGCAGACCTTTTCTTTTTGTAATAAGTTTGTCGGTCTATAAACCAATAAAGGCCCTTGGCTATCTATGATTTCGTAGTAATTAATTTATATATATATATATATATATATATATATATTATTTTTTTAGTTATTTGTAAGTCTTTTTTTTTTCTTCTTCTTCTTTTTTGTTTTCTCTTCTTTCTTTGCTCTTTTTTTTTATCAATTTTCCTTTTGTTGTAATCTTTCTCTTTTTTTTTTCTTTTCTTTTCACATGAACAATTACATAATTTCATAGACTAAAATCAATCATATAATCGTAGTGGACCCATGGTTCAAAATATGCCTCATCAAATGCCCCCTCAGGAATTATGCCGTCGTAGGCTACTTGTAAAGGCATGATTCCTGACATGTTGTGTGGCTGACCTTTCTTGACTCATTTTCTTTTCTTGCTGGAATAACACGACGCACTTTTATCATTAATGAGAATTTTTTTTTCCTCTTCTTTTTTTTTTGCAGCTAGGTACAACGTTTCGAGAGCTTTGAGAGTCAACGAGCCCGTACCCTTACGATTTGCAGGTTTAAGGTACTGCTCCACAACTATTTATACTAAGCGGATTTCATTCAATGCCCCCCTTTTATGCTGAACCGTATATATTTTTTCCTCTTTTTTTTTTTAAATGGCCCGCCCACAGGTTCCACTAGCTTCTTATTTCAGATTTGATGGCTACTGCTTGATCTGGGTTCCTAAGAGGAGGAGCATTTTAATTGTTGGCACTAAAGCATCAACAACTTTATACTTTTGTAACAAAGTCGTAACGTGCGGTAGTTCTCTTTTTTTTTTTTTGAAATTTGACATATATATTTTTATAGGCGATGGCTTCTCCAGAATTTTCTATTCTTTCACCAAGAGAGAAATCAGCGGTGAAAAAGTGGCGTTCTTCCCATGAGGAGCAAAAGAATAGTGCGACTCCTTTCTCTGAAGTAGTTTCAATCGTGGCGCCTCCGACATCACCTTCTCTCGTGAAGAAGCGTAAGGCTATTGCATATGCCCGTGGGGTGTTTAAAAGGTACAAATCCTCCTCAAAGAAAAATGAGTCTTCCAAGAAGAGATCTCTTGAAGAAATGATGACATCTAAGAAAAAGCAGCGTGTTCCAAGGAAGAAAACTGCTCAGAGTGCCAAGAAATACGATCTCTTCTTCGGTCGCCCTTGTGGAGGCTGTTCTTCTTATTTCGGGTGGTATCCTGCCTTGGCAAGCCGTGAATGCTTTGAATGTTCACATGGGCCTTCTCACTTCAGCCCCATGAGCTGCCACCTTATGGAGGACATTAATGGTCGCTCTACTCGGATTTTTATGATCCCAGAGAAGATTTTCACTGAGCGTTTGAACTGTCAAGAAGGTTATATCTTTGGGAAAGGTGTTGCTGCGACTGATCCCCGCAAGACCTTTTCTGGTTGCTTTCTACTCCCGACCAGGGCATTAGGCAATCCTCATAATTTTTTCGTAGAGACTCCTCACTGGTTGCAAAAGGAATTAGAAGACTATTCTTTTATATGCAAAGAGGGTGCGAATGTCTACCGTGGCTGCTTAGGTAACATCCCGGGCTTTAATCAATGGGGACAATATCTGGTCTCTCATCATGAGGTGGTGCTTACAGCCGCTGGTGTGAAAGATGCGATCTTAGCCACTGGAGAGGGTTTTTGGAAAGACAACAACATCATCAATGCCTTCGTAAGTTTTTGGTCATCGGCGACTAACTCCATATTTCCATTTGGAGAGATGAGCATTACTTTGTGGGATCTGAAGGGAATATGTGGTCTCCCTGTATGTGGATTGCCTTTTGATGAGTGTACCCCTCCAAACTCTACCTTCAACAAGAACCTGATTGCTTTAAAGGTCATAGATCTTCTTGACGAGTTATATCAAACGATCAAGAAGGAAAAGTTCACAGCTAGAGACTGGGTGGCATTATTCTCAAGGATTTCTGACCAACGGGTATCTAATGACAACTGGCCTTCTAATATTGTTGAGTTTCATGCCAGTGGGCAAGGCGGCCTGTGGCTTCCTCTTGAGCACTTATAACAAGTACAGTATGAGGTCGAGCTTATCCTTTTTCTGTGGATTTGGATTTCCGTGGTCATTTGTCTTTCCTCTTCGGCCTAAGGTCTTGTAAAATGGTCATGTCTTTATGTTACTTGTGAGATGGCTCAAGACAAGCGCTTCGCTTTGGCACCACGAGTATTATGTGATATTTATAAGGGTTTAAATCAGATTATATATAATGAGAAAGGCCCAGGGCAGGCCATTTCTTATTTCTCGGGTCATTTTCTCCTTGGCTGGCTTGGATTCTATTTCCCAGAGATTTATGGAGTTGAGGAAGTTACCCAATTTCCTTCTCAGGGTTTGATATTGAAGAAATTTGCCAGGCGTAACTTAGCCAGCTATAGTTTTGAAGACATGACCAGGCTTCTTATTCAAGCTGGTTATTTTGAAGAGAAGTTCTTTCGTATGGTTGCCCCTTGCGAGTGGTCGAAAAAATCTTCCTCTAATGGATTGACCCTTGATGAGAAGGACTTTGCGTTGTCGCTTCAACCAGGTCTTTTGGCTTACAGGGACGATCCTCGTTTTGAAGTTGAGCCGTATTATCCTCATAGGTTTGCCCGTCAGTTCGGCTTTAATCAGGACGTTCCTGCATATCTTCCTCGCATCCCAAGATATCAAAGGGAAGTTGGAGTCGGACCTCTTCACTGGCTCGCAGTATGCTCGCACTTTGAGGGAGTTAAGTTCTCCTGTGAGCTAAAATTTCCTTCGTTTGATTATCAAGTCCGGGTAACTCAAGATTATGTTCATTGGTATGACATCTGTGCGGTAAAAGTTGTCGAGCAAGTTGCGCCTAAATCCCGCTTTTAGGCTTTTAAACCCCTTGACTTGACTACCAGCTGGGGTGAACTGGGCTTGGTGATGCCCTTTGAGATTAGACGCTTCGAGGAATCAGATGTGGAGGAGACTGAGGCTGTTTGTGTCCAACACATCGATTCCTTCAAGGCCTACCCTGGGATCGTCGGTTGTAGCTTTCACTGCACTGACTGGGTTGCGGAAGGAAAAGAGTATATTCGTCGTGACACCGAGCCAGCCGAGAAGACTTTATGGGAGTTAGCTGCTGAAAAGGCAGCTTCTCAAAAGGACGCGAAACCTATGGAGACTTGGAGTATGTTTCTTCTCTCTTTTTTTATGCTTTTATCCTTACCTATCCCAGCATTTTTTTTAGAATACAATGTTAAGCTTCCCCAGGTTGTATATCCGCCAAAGCAAATCAGTCGTTTTTGGTTTCCCAATCGTCCCACCAACTCAGAGGCTACGGAGTCATTAATAATGCGTGACACTTGTGGCAAGAAGCGAAAAATTCGGAAAATGAGGGATTCATCTCCAATCGTTGGACTTTCAGATCCTTCTCAAGAAAAAGATTCCTCAGAGCAAGGAGAAGCTGTGAGACCTTCTAAAGTTGATATACCAGGAGAGTCTGATAAAAGGTCATATCCCATTTCCAAACCACTCGAGCTATCTGAGGAAGGGAACATTGTAGCAGAGCCGAATGTCGCGATAAATTCTTCCAATGATCATGAAGTGAGTAAGGTAATGCGTGCCGAGGCGCAGAACAACTCTCCTGTGCTACCGGATTCTAGCGACCATGCTCTGAGTGACCTCTTGGGCTTCCATGTAGATCTAAATATGGGTCAAATTGACCAACCGATGCGGTCTTATGATAGCGGGCCTATATTTTCTGATAACATCTTCATGAGGGATTTTCTGGGGGTTCGGACTCTCGAGGCATGTTGATCTCCTCCTTCTATAGCCCAAGATACTCCTGTGAAGGTAGCTTCTTATTCAGGGTCTGGTTCGGGAGGGGAAATCCGCTCTGAGGTTCCACGTAATCACCTAGAAGGCGCAGGTATGAATTTTGAAGGTAAACCCCCTCTTTTTTTTTACATCTCATCATTTTTTTGACAGCCGCCTTAGTTGTCGAAGTATCCGATGACGATGTTCATGGCGAGAAGAATTCGACACCAATAGAGCCATTGCCCATTTCTCCTACATCACCAAGTATTTGTACTTTGGCTTTTCGCCTAGTTAACTTACTGTTCTGACATCTTGACTTGTACTTTTCAGCCTTAGGATCTGGTCGCTCAGGTGGTCCTCACTTTAGTTCAACCGGTCCTAGATTGCTTCTTGGATCCCTTGCATCATTTCTTTTCAACATTCAAGGTGATCGGGGCGGAGCGGTTAGAGCAGCGGGATCTTAAGCATTTAAGGCGAGCAATAGCACAATTCAAGGGATGCATCGTTTCTTCTTTGAGGGACATGAATTCTCCTGATGATGTCACTGAAGCGTTGGATATTTGTGAAGATTTTTCCATAGTCCTGGATAGGCTCCAACTTTGTGTTTTTGGTTTTGGTGATTTCATACTCTCACTAGAGAAGTTGCGTGCCCATTGGCGAGAGCTCGAGGCTGCTGCACGACCCTTGGTTTCTGTAGAAGATCTAGCGTCCGCAAAAGCCGACCTTGCCAAATGCAGAGATAGCCTTGCTCAACTTAAGGAACGTAACCTACAGGTCGCAAAGGAGATGAAAAGTAAAAAGATGGTCGCCATGAGATTCGAGCATCCATAGCGGCTGAAGAGATATATTTTTCACCAAGATGGTTTAAAAAAAAAAGTGGGATCTGGAGGAGAGACGGATGTGGTTGGAGACGACCCGGAGGAGATGCTGCCATATAGGTCGCTGCCGGAATCAAAGCTAGCCGGAAGTTGGGTTTCGGTGGCTCGTAAGGCCATATCTGGAGGAGAATTTTTATTAGATTCATTGAATCTCCTCCTCCCCTCCTCCCCCTCCTAAAAATGACTCCCCCTCGTCTCTCCATTCGCAGCCGCAAATCGTCGCAATCCGTCTCCTTCCCCACAGCATGTCCACCCGCTGCGGGTACACTGAGGAGGAGTACAGCCTCGACGGACTCTTCTCAATTTCCAACATCCTCCAATGCCAGCGAGCCAGCGACTTCCTCATCTCCCTCGCCTACTTCTCCATCCCTCTCGAGCTCTGCTACTTCGTCTCCTGCTCTTCCATCTTCCCCTTCAGCTGGATCTTCCTCCAGTTCGGCGCCTTCATCGTCCTCTGCGGCCTCACCCACTTCGTCAACGTATGGACCTACTCGCCCCACTCCTTCCAACTCATGCTCGTCCTCACCGTCCTGAAATTCCTCACCGCCCTTGTCTCCTGCGCCACCTCCATCACGCTTCTAACGCTGCTGCCGCAGATGCTGCGCGTCATGGTCTGGGAAGGGCTGCTGCGGAAGAAGACGTGGGAGCTGCGGCACGAGGTCGGGATGATGAAGCGCCAGGAGGAGGCACGGTGGCACGTCCGGATGCTGACCAGGGAGATTCGGCGCTCGCTCGATCGCCACACCATCCTCTACACTACGCTGGTGGAGCTCTCGAAGGTGCTCTTCTTGGAGAACTGCGCGGTGTGGATGCCGGATGAGGGGCGGAGGGTTTTGAATCTGACGCACGAGCTGAAGCCGATCGACGACGGGGACAGCTCCGCGGAGATCTCTGTCGACGATCTGGACGTGGCGGAGGTGATTGAGCGTGCGATGGCCAGCGGTGCAGGGATGGATCATCGGGAGCAGAAGAAGCTCGCTGCGAAGAACGAGAAGCCGCCGGCTCCGGAAAATGCAAAGCAGGAGGAGGAGAAGAAGCCGAATCCAGCGCCCGTGCCTGCTCCATCAGCGAAGAATCTCCGAGCTTGCTGTGGTGTTTCAGATCGGGAAGGGATGAGATTCCGAGGTAGAGAAAAACGAACCCAGTGGTGCGTGCAAGCCACAGAGGGAGATTCTCTGCCTACGGAGAGAAAAAGTGCAAAAGAAAGAAGCCGGTGCCGCAGGAGAGGAAGCCCAGGTTCCTCCTCGCAGTGTGGTTTGCTATTGTCTCCATCACAGTAGCAGCAACAGCTTCTCGGTCGTCCACAACATGGGCCTCCGTGTTCAAACTCGATCCCATCATCGTTTCCGTCCCGTTCGACGCCATGGCTCCCACCGACAGCAGCAGAAGCAAAATCAGCAGTGAGAATCTCTTCATAGAAGCACCAGCAGCAGCAGCAGCAGCTATCTCCATTGCCATCGCCATGGGCAGAGCTCCTCTTCCCTCTCTCCTCCGGAGAAAAAGGTAGGAGAAAAATAAAGACTCGAAAGCACCGCTAAGCGCTGCTTCAAGCCGGGCTGCGGTAAGGCTGGAAAAGAACCGGCCGAAGATGATCCAGAGCGAGGCATTCGCTGGAGACTTCCATGCGGCAATTGCTGAAAAGCGGCGAATGAGAGCCCGGCGTTGGCCAATCGATCTCCGGCGAACCGCGATGAGTACGAGCCTTCTTCCATTTCAGCAGAAAGAGAGAGCTGGAAGAAGCTCTGAAACCAAGGGACAGATGTGCTCTACGCGAAAGCAGTTCCGCGGGAAAGAGGTTCCGCGTGAATCCGGTTCCGCACAAGTGTAGCTTGGCGCCCAAGCAAATGGAGTTCCGCGAAAATGCTTAGTTCAGCATGGCTATAGTTCCGCGGCAGTGAAATCCCCTGCCAATGCAGTTCCGCGGCAACGAAGTTCCGCGGCGACGAAGTTCCGCGAAAATGCTTAGTTCAGCATGGCTATAGTTCCGCGGCAGTGAAATCCCCTGCCAATGCAGTTCCGCGGCAACGAAGTTCCGCGGCGACGAAGTTCCGCGGGAACGCTCACAGCTGCCGAGTCGCCTATAAATAGACGCATTCGGCCCTTCAAAAAAAACACAACGAGGAGACGGGAGAGAACTTGAGCAGACGACTCAACCGGGGTAGAGCCCTCCCGCGTTCAAAGAAGAGAGAACGTGAGTTCTCCCTATATATTTTTCTTTTAGTTTAAAAAAAAAGGAATTTCTTTCATATTATATATATAAATATATATACATATATATTATTTTCAAAAAAAAAACTACTTTTCCCAACGTGGATACTCCCCGACTGGCGGGTTGAATTGACACATGGGTTAAGTATATTTTCCCCTTTAAAAATAAAATAAAAATATATATGTGTTATATTATATATATATATACATATATATTATTTTCGAAAACTACTTTTCCCAACGTGGATACTCCCCGACTGGCGGGTTGAATTGACACACGGGTTAAGTATATTTTCTCTTTTAAAAATAAAATAAAAATATATATGTGTTATATTATATATATATATATAAATATATATATACATATATATTATTTTCAAAAACTACTTTTCCCAACGTGGATACTCCCCGACTGGCGGGTTGAATTGACACACGGGATAAGTATATTTTCTCTTTTAAAAATAAAATAAATATATATAGGTATATATTATATATATATATATATATCTATATATACATATATATATTATTAAAAAAAAAGACTACTTTTCCCAACGTGGATACTCCCCGACTGGTGGGTTGAATTGACACATGGGTTAAGTATATTTTTCCCTTTAAAAATAAAATAAAAATATATACGTGTTATATTATATATATATATAAATATATATATATATACATATATATTATTTTCGAAAACTACTTTTCCCAACGTGGATACTCCCCGACTGGCGGGTTGAATTGACACACGGGTTAAGTATATTTTCTCTTTTAAAAATAAAATAAAAATATATATGTGTTATATTATATATATATATAAATATATATATACATATATATTATTTTCAAAAACTACTTTTCCCAACGTGGATACTCCCCGACTGGCGGGTTGAATTGACACACGGGATAAGTATATTTTCTCTTTTAAAAATAAAATAAATATATATAGGTGTATATTATATATATATATCTATATATACATATATATATTATTTTCAAAAAAACTACTTTTCCCAACGTGGATACTCCCCGACTGGCGGGTTGAATTGACATACGGGATAAGTATATTTTCTCTTTTAAAAATAAAATAAATATATATAGGTGTATATTATATATATATATATATCTATATATACATATATATATTATTTTCAAAAAAACTATTTTTCCCAACGTGGATACTCCCTGACTGGCGGGTTGAATTGACATACGGGATAAGTATATTTTCTCCTTTAAAAGTAAAAATAGATATATGAGTATTTTCTATAAAATATATCAAAATACGCATATATATTCAAAGGCATCAAAAAAAAAAAAATCAATATTTTGATTTCTAAAATTACATAGATGTCCCGCGGGCATCCAAAAATTAAGATTTTGACTTATAAGATTATATAAATGCCCCGCGGGCCCCCAAAATGAATGCTTTGTCCCGCGGGCCTTCAAAAAAAAATATATGTATTTGCCCCATGGGCCCCAAAAAAAAAAATATATATATATATATTTTTAGACTTAAAAAAAAATATATATATATATAGATTATAAAAAAAGAATTTTCATATACTTTTGCCTGAGTAGATACTCCACAAACAGTGGGTTAAGTTGATGCGCAGGGCTAAGTACCTTTCTATTATATATATGAAAAATATATATATATATATATATATATGTGACCTCTTCGCTCAATCCGAGCCTTAATGTTCGAGCAAGCCCAAGATGGCCCAAAACCCTCCGAAAAGCCTAAGATGGCCCAAAACTTTCTAACAAGCCTAAGATGACCCAAAACTTTCCAAAAAGCCCAAGATGGCCCAAAACTTTCCAAAAAGCCCAAGATGGCCCAAAACTATCCAAAAAGCCCAAGATGGCTCAGAAAAGCCTAAGATGGCCCAAAACTTTCCAAAAAGCCCAAGATGGCTCAAAACTCTCCAAAAAGCCCAAGATGGCTCAGAAAAGCCCAAGATGGCCCAAAACTTTCCAAAAAGCCCAAGATGGCCCAAAACTCTCCAAAAAGCCCAAGATGGCCCAAAACTTTCCAAAAAACCCAAGATGGCCCAAAACTTTCCAAAAAGCCCAAGATGGCCCAAAACTCTCCAAAAAGCCCAAGATGGCTCAGAAAAGCCTAAGATGGCCCAAAACTTTCCAAAAAGCCCAAGATGGCCCAAAACCCTCCAAAAAGCCCAAGATGGCTCAAAACTCTCCAAAAAGCCCAAGATGGCTCGAAACCCTCCAAAAAGCCCAAGATGGCCCAAAAATCCCCCAACAAGCCCAGTTGGGCCCAAACCTTTTTTAACTGGTCAAAGATGACCCAAACATACTTTTGAAATTCGGTTGAATCCATTTCTTGGTAAAACCACCCAATTGTTCAATCCAGAGACTGAATGCGGGAGACACTGGTTTCTTATATAGAAGCTGAAAGCGGGACACGCTGGTCTGCTGTGTAAATCCAGAAGCTAAGAGCGCACTTAGTTTGCTGTGTAGGGTCACTGGTGTAGCCGACGGGCCCCTCACTAGTTCCCAAACCGAGTCATCGCTGGTCGACGGGCTAAGCGTAAACTCACATTTAAGTCATGGCGCGTGGCGTCGTGTACCTCATATTCAAGTCATGGCGCGTGGCGTCGTGTACCTCATATTCAAGTCATGGCGCATGGCGTCGTGTACCTCACATTTAAGTCATGGCACATGGCGTCATGTACCTCATATTTAAGTCATGGCGCGCGGCGTCATGTACTTCATATTTAAGATATGGCGCGTGGCGTCATATACCTCACATCCGAGTCACGGCGCGGGGCGAAGTGTACTCATTTATCTTTATATTTTTGTTAGACACGATTTTTCGTGCATTTGTAAAGACGTAGAAGGATCTTCTACGCACTTCATTATTATTAAGCATTTTTTTATGGACCATTGTATTCAGCTCTTTTAATCAAGGGTTTTTTCGTTAGAGATGTAAAATCAGAATGTGGAACACAATGCAAAATATTTCTGTGATGTACTTTTCAGACTCGGTTAAAGAATTAGATGCTTTAAAATTTTGCTGGGAAATTAATTAAGCATTTATTCTCAAAGCCGCAGGAAAATAATTTTACATTCAACCAAAAACTGAATGGATAAATTAATGATTTTTCACGAGGCCGGAACAACGGCCAAACAGGTCGAGGTCCGTCCCATTGTCACTTCTATCTTTGTGGATAAAAGTAGACTAAATTCATTGACTTCTAACTCCAACGAACTTCAAGCTAAAGTTGACCTCTACAAAGTGAGAATTGATTCAGAGAGTTGGGATATTTCTACTATGGAGGCTAAGGTCGAAGAGTTGCGGGCGTATACAATTCCTCCTGCTGATGTAGTGAACTCTATCCGAGTTTTGAAGGAGTCCCTTCCTTCTACAAGGGAGACTGTAGAGATTCTCTTGTAAAATTTTATTGTATGACTCCTTTTGTAACTTTTACGGATAATATCTTTTTAAGTAATTCCCATTTACAGTTGCTTTGACTAGATTCTCGCAATTAACAACTTCATATGTGCCATTGCCATAGACCCTCTCAATGATGTAAGGCCCTTCCCATTTAGGCTTGAATTTACCGGTAAGTTTGCCCCCGGCCATAAGCTCCGTGCGTAGCTTTAGCACCAAATCTCCTCTTTTGAATGAGCGATGCTTCACTACTTTATTGTATGCTTCGACCATCCGAGCTTGATAGAGTTCGATTCGTTGTCGTGCTTGAATTCATTTTTCATCTAGTGCTTCGAGCTTGTCGAAACGAAGTTTGGCTTGTTATTCAGTAGTTAACGCAGAATGGATAGCAACCCTTAAGGATGATAACTGGATCTCCACTGGTAAAACTGCTTCAGTGACAAAAATAGTGAATATGGCGTTGCTCCCGTCGCAGTTCGATGTGTAGTTCTGTAAGCCCATAGTGCTTTGGGTAACCTCTCGTGCCAATCTCGCTTATTTTTCATAGTGGTCCTTTTGAGGATTCAAATGATATTTTTGTTAAATGCCTCTGCTTGACCATTTCCTTGCTGGTAATAGGGCGATGAGAACACTTGCTTGACTCCAAACTTTCGGCATAACTGATTTACTTTGTCATTTTTAAATGGTGTGCCATTATCTGAGGTGATTTGATAAGGGACACCATAACGGTAGATGATTTTATGCTTGATAAATTCAACCACCTCTTGCGCTCGGACTCTCTTGTAAGCTTTAGCTTCTGCCCATTTGGAGAAATAATCCGTAGCGGCTACAATATATAGGTGTCATTTGGATGATGACGGGTTTATCGGACCGACAATATCAAAGCCTCACTAAGAGAAAGGCCACGAAATAGGTGCTGGAGACATTATTGAAGTAGGAATATGATAAATATCTCCAAGCACTTGGCAGGCCTCACAGGATTTTGCAAAATTGATGGAGTCTTGGACCATTGTGGGCCAATAATAGCCCAATGTTCTGATCCTATGATAAAGATGACGTTCAGATTGGTGGGCGCCACACTCGTTGGAGTGTGTCTCTTGAAGAACCTGACAAATATCATTCCCATTAATGCAGCGAAACCAAAGCCCATCAAAAGAAATCCGATACAAATCATCTTGAAACATGATATACCGCAAAACAGCCTTTCTCAGTGACTTCTTTGCATTTGGATCATCTAGTTCAATACCATATTTGAGGTAGTTGATGATAGGGACGCGCCAGTCATCATTGTTTGTAGTTACCTCGGATACACACCGTCCAATTTGATTTACTTGGAGCTCTTCGTCATCTTCTAGTCTTTGTACTCGAACCGTCATGTCATCAAGCTCATTGAAAGCGAGAATACTGGCCAACTTTGATAGTGCATCAACAACTACATTTTCTGACCGAGGAACGTGCTCAACAGAAACAATTTCGAACTTTGCCAATAAAGTTTGAGCTTTGTCATAGTATTTTCGCAAATGAGGCTGGTGCACTTCGTATTGATTATTTAACTGTTTAATAACCAATTCAGAGTCCCCAAATATTCGCACAAATAAAATATCTGATTGCAAAAGAAGTTCCATGCCAATAAGTAAAGCCTCATATTCAGCTTCATTGTTTGTTGCGCTTTTTCTAAGAAAATATGAGTGCAGGAACAAGTCTTTATGAGGGGAGACTACGACAATTCCAACGCCAGCTCCGGATGGCTTTGAAGCGCCATCGAAATACATTTGCCACATTGGATCATCATTTGCAAAGAAAACCTTCTCATCAGGTAGGTTTTCTAAGATAGGAAATTCTTCTTCAAGCGGATGGGTTGCCTGGAAATCTGCTAACACTTGCCCATTCACTGCCTTTCGTGGCACATATTTGATATCAAATTCAGATAACAGCAGTGACATTTTGCTAGGTGTCCTGAAAGCATTAGTCGAGTGATCAGGAACTTAAGGGGGTCAGCTTTCGATATAAGTATGATATGATGCGTGAGGAAGTAATGTCTTAGCTTCTGTGCCACAAAGAACAATGCTAGACAAATCTTCTCGATCGAGGAATAATTACATTCAGCTTATAATAATCGACGACTGAGATAATATGTGTCTTGCACTTTGCCTTGGGCATTTTCTTGTGCGAGCAATGCCCCCAGTGATTGTGGACTGGAGGCAATATAGAGAATGAGTGGCTTTCTTTTCACTGGAGTTGTCAAAATAGGAGGATTTTACAATAATTCTTTAATGGCTTCAAAAGCCCGTTGGCATTTTACGTCCTACTGGAAAGTCGTATCTTTTTTCATTAACTTGTGAAAGGGTTGGCACCGGCCGGACAAGTTAGAGATGAAACGCCGGATATATGACAATTGGGCTTACAGGCTCCTAAGTTCTCTGAGGTTTCATGGAGGCGGTATATTTTGAATTGCTTCTGTTTTGAGTGGATCGACCTTGATTCCCCTTTGGCGGATTATGAATCCGACAAATTTCCCAAATGATACTCCGAATGCACATTTGAGAGGATTCATCTTGAGATCATACTTTCTTAGATGCAGAAACACCGACCTTAAATCTTCTTTATGCCTATTGTGATCTTCAGATCTTATAACCAGGTCATCGACATAACACTCAACATGTTTGTGTAACATATCATGAAATATATTTTGCATAGCTCTTTGATAAGTTGCGCCAACATTCTTAAGACCAAAAGGCATGACTTTGTTGCAAAAGACACCCATTGGTGTTCGAAATGCTGTTACGGCTTCATCTGCTGGAGCCATCTTGATTTGATTGTATCCTGAATATCCATCCATAAAGGAGAATGTGTCGTACAGAGCAGTGCTGTCGATTAGCAAATCAGTGAAAGGAAGAGGAAATTCATCCTTAGGGCATGCTTCGTTTAGATCTCAAAAATCTACGCAAATGCGGATCTGCCCATTTTTCTTTTTGACAGTAACAACGCTAGAAATCCATCTCGGAAATTTAATTTCCCAAATGAATTCAGCATCAATGAGTTTTTCAACTTCCTTGATGATTTATTCTTCGAGCTCTAGTCGAAACCTTCTCGGAGCTTGTTTGACTGAGTTTTTATCCCGCGTAATATGCAGATGGTGCATTGCAACTGCGGGGTTGAGCCCTGACATTTCAAAATACCCTCAAGCAAAAACATCTTTGAATTCACTTATAAGCTGCCTCAACACCGCTTTTCTTTTTCGGCCAGGTTTTTGGCAATAAAAATGGGTCTCGGGTTCTCCTTAGTCCCGAGATTGAATTCCTCGAGTACATCAATAGTAGGTTGCCCTCCATCCTCGATCGCAGGTGGGGCATCCTCTGGTTCCATTAATGCTTCTTCATCGTTGCTGGAGTCCTTGCTTGCAGAGATGTAGTAGGTGGTAGCGAAGTCGATGTCTTCTTCTTCTTTGTACCCGAGGCCGAGTCTTTTGTTACCCTTTTGATAACCAGGTGGCCTTTCAGATAACGGGATAGGGATGTCACTTCCAAGGCTTGATAGATGTGGTTCGTCGGGGTAGAATCCCATCAAATTCATAATATTTTTGCTTTCTCTGCTATAGCGATGGAAATCCCATTTCTTGAGCTTAGTAGTGGGCAAACAAGAGAATTTGTTAGGGCTACCGTAAACCTTGCCATATTTCTTTATGAAATATTTTTTGGAAAATTTTTCATCTTGAGGTTCCTGCACACTTGGAGTAGATACATTAAACCCCACGAGCATTGCTAAAACCTCATCGAGCGCTTCTCTAGGTTTTTGATTTTGGTGAGCGGCCTTAGTGGCCATTCCGTCACTCTCACAGCAAAGTGACTTGGCTTCCTCATTGGCCTGATTCTGGAATCTCCGAAGAGCTTCCAGATCCACCTCAAACCTAGGGGAATTGGCTCGAGGCGGTTTAGCAATCTTTTTTAGGACTTCTAGGTTCAAGTAGAACTGTGAGCCTGTAGCAGTGTTGCTATAGCTGGTAGGAGGTGGTATGGTTACCCCCTGTCGTTGTCGCAGTAGTGGCTGTACTGGATCGAGGCTCATATTTTCAAATTTGATTTGAAACTGAGCCCTTGGTTCTGTCGTTCCTCGTCCATGACCGCTCCCTCGACCACGACCTTGACCTTCCATCTTCTCACCCCTTGAGAATATGTCTGTGCTTACTGGGGCGGGGGGAGCCTGAGATATCTCCTACTGACCTTCTAATGTGGTTGCTTCGATTGCTTTCATTGATGTGTTGACAATAGATGCCAAGTCATAATACTTAGCATCAGAGTAAAATGATTCCGCCATTGTGAATGACTTATGGTCAGCAAAGATCCTTTTTTCGACTCCATCCTTACAGAACTTGAAGCATTGATGAACCGTTGATGCGATGATCTTATTGCTGTGGAGCCAAGGCCTCCCTAGTAGCAAGTTTTATGAGGTCGGAGCATTAATCATAAAGCATGGGATTTCGGTACAGAAATCTTCTATGCTCAATTGCAACTCAATTAGGCCTATGGCCTTTTGAGTCCCTTGATTAAACCTGTGAATCACCACACTAGTGTCTTTTAATGCTGATGGAGAAATTCCGATCCTCCTGAGTATTCGAAGGGGCAGGATATTAATCGCGGACCCAACATCGATCATGATTTTGTCAACCAGTTCACCAGTTAGGTTGCCTGTAACATATAAAGGTCGGTTGTGATTAATGTCTCCAACCAACATATCCTTATCAGTGAATGAGATGATCTCATCACATTCAGTGGCTCGACCAGGTAAGCAAGACGGACATTCTCGTCTGTTAGAGCACTAACTAGTGCATCCCTAGCTTCTTGCGACAACTGTAAGGCATCGTAAATACTGAGTCGAGCAGGGAGTCGCTTCAAGTGTTCAAGCACATCATAGCTTACTGAGGAGCTCCCATGATTAGCTGGTATGTGTTGTTCTGGCTGAGTACGAGTTTCTTGCGCCGGGGCTTTACCCTTATTTTCTGGTGTGATTCGACCAGATCGAAGAATTGCAAGAACATCCTCTTCAACTTGCACCATGTTGCAAGAGGCAGAGTCATGAATGTTCATAGCCAATGTTCGTAGTACATCTGAGAAAAATGACTGTACTTTTAGGATTTTGGGATAATACACACTCATTGACTTGTGCACTGGTGAACCATGATTCCTTCTGTATCGAATTGATGGTTGATTATTCTGCAGTTTATCCATCTCAAGATGTAGTCATACTGAGATTCTCCTGATAGGGAGTGCAAGACTTCTATCATCTCTGGAGAGAACTCTGTTTCATATTCGTGGAATCTTAGGATAAATATATCAACGAACTCTTCCCAAGAACCAAATGCTTCTTCAGGAAGCGAGGAGATCCATAGAAGAGCGCAACTGTCATGGGCCAAGCTCAAGACAAAGTATCCGAGTGCGAACTCTTCTATTTGCCCCATTTGACAGACCGCCAACGAATAATCAAACAAGTGCGGCAATGCATACTTATGATCTCATGGAATAACTAAATATGCGGTCAATCATAGCTTAACTCCCTAGTTAAGAAAGGGAACACTCGAAGGATGGACGCATCGTTTAATTGTAGTATGTGCAGCACTTGGAGTTGATTTGTCCTCCTAAAACCTTCGGCATCGCTAAAAATTGCCTCTTGTTTGAAGCCTTCATTGCCGACCCACCGGATTGCCTTTATGAAAGTTTTGGCTCCGAAGGTCTTGTACCCGTTATCAGTCAGAGGGCATACTGCATCTGAAAGGTACTTCGTGACCACTTTAGGTTCACGCAACCATATGGCTAATGGATCGCTCCATGTACTGTCTCTGAGATAATTTACGTAATGAGCAGTGAATTCTTGACTGTATTGTATTTCCCTCAAGTAATTACTAGGGAACTGCTCTCTTTGTCTTGACAGGAAGCGGACCAAGAACGCATCTATCAAGATGACCCACTCGGTAATTTCTTCGCTATGATTATCTCGGTACCAAGACATCACTGATTCCCCCAGTGAGTACCAGAAGTATTCCACTCTGGTTTCCCAGGATGCTGGCAGTAGTTGAGATTCTCGCAAATATGTGATGATGTGGTTTACTGGTGACATCCCAACTTCAAACTTGGTATAGTTAGGGATAAGTACTGAGGCAGTTCTTCACCGCTTTGCAGGTTTGGATGCGGACACATTTATATGATAGCAAGTTTCAGTTTCTCCTTCGTTGCTATCTAGGTCCCAAAACGGACCATCGTCAGGGAACTTACCTGGAGTAATGTTCTGCAATTCTTCGAGAATGTATCTTTCTTTTGCTGGTTGAGGTGATCTACCAGCAAGCCGTTGATAGAATGGGAGTAGCAACTCGGGCTGAAGAAAATCCATGATCAGGAATGGTTGCACCCATGAGGATTGCCTCAAATGCCTTGAGAAGAAAGGGAGAATGGCCTTATCCCTGATCCTTTTATCTTCTCTGTATAGATTTTTGAGGCATCTTTTTGTCCGTCTTAGGCTTGACAGTTTTCGAACTGCTTCCCAATCATCTTTTTCTAACATCTTGACTGTCACAACATTTGATGAGGCCTGCGCTGGAGGGCTAAGCTTGATAATCCCCTTGTCAATGTAATCTTGCAATATTGCTTGGAGATCCCAACACTTCTTAGTGGGGTGACCAACATATCGGTGGTAACTGCAATATCGCTGATGAGAAGTACGTCCAACTTCTTCTGGCCTTTTTGGGGCGGGTAACTTGAATAGCCCGGTCGACATGAGGTGCTGGAATAGCATCTCCACATCATCTTCCCCGAAGGCATATTGGATTTCCTCTCTTCGGAAGGGCTTTGCAGGCTGCTCTTTTGCAAGCGGCTTTGCTTTATCTGGCTGCTTCTTAACCTCCGTAGTGTTCGTAGAGGTCTCTCTAGTTTTCTTCTTCTTAAACATAGTGGTTGTGGATGACTCCTTCTAGGCTTTTTGATGAGACAACAAATACTCTTTTCGACAAACTTCTGTGGCTAGGGCCTGAAATGTACTTAGTTGTTCATTCATTAGCAAGGAGATTTCTGTCTTGATGCCATTCCGATAAAGATCGACCTTCATTGCTTGAGAGAGGGGTGCTTGACATCGGTTAGCGGCCCTCTGCCATCTGGTGATGTAGTCTTCAACCGGCTCATCCTTCTTTTGGGACAAGGTTGATAATTCCGATAGTTGTACTTCTCGTGTAGTATCAACGAATCGAGAGGTGAACATTTCCTTCATCTCTTCCCATGTTCGCACTGAACCAGTCGGGAGAGATATGTACCACTGGAAAGCATCATCAGAAAGGGTATTGGGGAACATTCGAAGATAAAAATTTGAATGGTGCGCCCAGTTTCCCATGGCATAGTGAAATGATGCTAGGTGCTTTAACGCACTCCCGGTCCCATCAAATTGGATCTTCGGTGGCTTCAAATCCCTAGGTAACAACTCTACTTCAACCTCTGGGGGATAAGGCCTGTTGATTGTTGTTTTAGGGACCCCAGTAAGTTGAGGTGCCTAGCGACGAAGGCATTCAACCACAAGCTGATGCACCATCTCCTTCTGCGCGACAAACCCGGGTGCAGACCCCATGGGTGTGTTTACCCGTGCGTCTTGAGTTCGAGGGGTATTGATACGCAGATTATTGAACTGTGGAAAGCTTTATTCCAATTCTGCATTTTCATGTTCCTTGGTCCGCTGCCTGATTGGTTTCTCGGGCTGATGGATTGATTGGCGGTTCCTTAGTGATAGCGGCTGATGGGAACTTGTTGTCTTGTTGCCTGGAGTTTCCATAGCCTATTTCATATGCTTAATTTCCTCCTGGAGATCATGAATGAGCTGAGACTTAGGTGTAAGAACCTCTTCTTCTTCGCCCACCATGTAAGAGGCTTCAAATTGGCCTCTTGGGAGAGTAGCCCTAATACCTTCAGGATGAGAGAGGCTGCAGAATGATGGCGTAATGGGCATTGCAGCTGCCCTTGACCAGGTCAACATCTCCGAAACTTTTGAAGTGCTTGGCTGGGTGAGGTCCACCATGTTGACTTCCATCGTTTGGAGGAGATGCCTCCTTCTTTTTGCTTCTCTCTTGGGGTGCGGCATCCGGTGCTTTCCTCGGGACGGGGCCACGACAGGAGCATAAGTCATATCCTCCCTCAGTCTGATCAATGAGACGAAATGATTTTTGTGTATAAAATTTGGAAATAGCCTGAGCGCCGAACATGGATACGTTGTATGACGCTTGTGAGGATACTACCACTCGTTAAAGAGTCTTGGATTTTGGGATGCTCTCAATTTGCGAGCGTTTTGCAGTGGCTTCTTCTGCGGCCTACCCCTTTGTTGGGGTTGTGAAAATAGCTTATACCTTGGCCCTGGTGGCAGTGGTGGTGAAGCCTTCAAGTTTAAACGGGAAGTTATTTTCCCGAACTGCTTTTTCTGATGTGCTTTTTTCCTTGGCTTCCTTGATGTGTGATGAGGAACCATTACTATGTTGGCAGTATCATGGTGGCCTGGAGACTTAGCTCTAGCTTGTGAGCTAGATGGAGCAGCGGTCGACTGATGGGGCGAATGCGTCAGATCGGGGATGACAAATCGCAAGGTGCCCAAATCGGATCGGACAATAATAGGTCCTTGCGGCTTGAATCGGTCATCCCTTCCATCGGCCGATGGAGCATCAAGCTAAGAAACCTCGGCCTGTCTTCTTGACTTCTTCCGCTCTCGGGTGTTATCTCGGTTAGGTCGGGGGGCTAGGTCAACAATCCTTGAGGCAGCTCGACCGAATTGGCGTGTGATGGTGCATCGAACAGGATTTAGTACAGCTTTGTTCTTGTTTCGAGAAACATTAGCCTCTGGTTGGCAAGGTGGCGCTAGCCGAGTTGTAGTAGATTATTTCGCAGACTTTCTCGTGGAGTGGGACCGCAAGACAGGTTGTCCTGCAGGCTATTGTGCTGCTGGTTGAGCTGGTGCAACAAATCGATGGGCGAACTTCTCGGCATAGCTCGACCGCAGAGCAGGTGGGCCCATTCGGATTGGCGCCTGCAGAGACTTCGTCGGTCGGACAGGAGTGGTCCTAGGGCCTTGAACAATAAGAGGCTCCTTGAGTAGTGCAGATCGATCTCTTCTTTGCTTGATCGCTGCAGGAGAGTAGTCGACGTGTCGATAAACACGGTGTTCCGGTTTCTTTGGTACGCGAATAAAATGATGCGGGATAGCCGCATCCATGTTGTTTGGCTCAGAAATGACAAAACCACCATTAAGCAGGAATCCGAAAGCCATCAAATGCGCCATAAGATCTGCAAAGGAGCACTTCAGAGTGTTAGCAGTGAGAAATTAAGTAAGCATATAAAGACCATAGTTTTTAGCTCTTAAAGATGAAGGGAGAATGTTTCACGTCGGGTTCACCATTTGTTCCGGCCTCGTGAAAAATTATTAAAAATCGTCTTGCTTCGGCTTTGAAAATAAATGCTCAATTAATTCCTCAGCACAATTTTAAAGCATTTAGTTCTTTAACCGAGTCCGAAAAGTATATCAGAAAAATATTTTGCATTGTGTTCCACATTCTAACTTTACATCTCTAAGGAGAAAACCCTTAATTAAAAGAGTTGAATACAATAGTCCATAAAAAATGCTTATGTTTATTGAAATAATGATGAAATGCGTAGAAGATCCTTCTATGTCTATACAAGTGCACGAAAAATCGTGTTTGACCAAAATATAAAGATACGTGAGTACACTTCGCCCCGCACCGTGATTCGAATGTGAGGTATATGATGGCACGCGCCATGACTTAAATATGAGGTACATGACGCCACACACCATGACTTAAATGTGAGGTACATGACACCACGCACCATGACTTAAATGTGAGGTACATGACGCCACGCACTTAAATGTGAGGTACATGACGCCACGCGCCATGACTTAAATGTGTGTGGTACATGACGCCACGCGCCATGACTTAAATGTGAGGTACATGACGCCACGCGCCATGACTTAAATGTGTGTGTTACATGACGCCACGCGCCATGACTTAAATGTGAGTTTACGCTTAGCCCGTCGACCAGCGATGACTTGGTTTGGGAACTAGTGAGGGGCCCGTCGGCTACACTAGTGACCCTACAAGCAAACTAAGTGCGCTCTTAGCTTCTGGATTTACACAGCAGACCAGCGTGTCCCGCTTTCAGCTTCTGTACTTGTACAAGAAACTAGCGTCTCCCGCTCTGGATTGAAATTTAAGTGGTTTTACTAAGAATTGGATTTAACCGAATTTTGAAGATATGTTTGGGTCAACTTGGACCAACTAGAGAGTTCTGGGCCCAAGTGGGCTTGTTGAAGAATTTTGGGCTCGAGTGGGCTTGTTGAAGAGTTTCGGGCCATCTTGGGCTTGTTGAAATGTTTTGGGCCTTTTCTAGGCCTGCTGAAGAGTTTTGGGCCCTAGTGGGTTTGTTGAAGAGTTCTAAGCCGTCTTAGGCTTGTTGAAGAATTTTGGGCCATCTTGGGCTTGCTGGAAGTTTTGGGCCTAAGCGGGTTTGTTGGAGGGTCTTAGGCCCAAGAGGGCTTGCTCAGACATTAAGGCTCGGATTGAGCAAAGAGGTCATTTTTTTTCATATATATATAATAGAAAGGTACTTAGCCCCGTGTATCAACTTAACCCACTGCCTGGGGAGTATTTACTCGGGGAGAAGTATGTAAATTTTTTTTATAATATACATATATATATATTTATATATATATATATATTTGAAAGTCTCTAAGATATATGTGTGTATTTTAAAATAAAATATTTTTTTTGGGCCCGCGGGACACATATATTTTAGAAAACAAATATTCATTTTTGGAGGCCCGCAGGACTCATATATATTTTAGAAAACAAAATATTCATTTTTGGAGGCCCGCGAGACTCATATATATTTTAGAAAATAAAATATTCATTTTTGGAGGCCCACGGGACTCATATATATTTTAGAAAATAAAATATTTATTTTTGGAAGCCTGTGGGACTCATATATGTATTTTAGAAAATAAAATATTCATTTTTAAAGGCCCACGGGACACATATATATATATTTTAGAAAATAAAATACTCATTTTTGAAAGCCTTTTAATATATATGTATAATATATATATTTTTCGAGACTTTAGATATATATATATATATCTCTTATCTCGGGATCCTCGGGCCACTCTCTCTCTCTCTATTTTTTTTAACGTCCCTCATTCTCTCTTCTTTCTTTCTTTCTTCTTCTTTTTTTTGAATGAGGATCTAGAAAGATGTTACGGTGTTTTTTTGTTTTTTTTTGTTTTCGTTTTTTTTGTTTTTATGAGGAAACTTATCTCGGGATCCCGGGCCACTCTATGGCACGCTCGGTGGGATACCGGGACCCCGGGCCTATATATTTATAATAATTATTATTATTTTTATATCATAAAAAGTACTTAACTACATATACATATATATGGTGTGCCCGGTGAGATCCCGGGACCCCGGGCCTATATATATATACGATTATTATCATTTTTATATCATAAAAGGTACTTAACTATACATATATATATGGTGTGCCCGGTGAAATCCCGGGACCCCGGGCCTATATATATACGATTATTATCATTTTTATATCATAAAAAGTACCTAACTATATATACATATATATATGGCGTGCCCGGTGAGATCCCGGGACCCCGGGCCTATATATATACTATTATTATTTTTTTATATCATAAAAAGTACTTAACTATATATACATATATATATGGCGTGCCCGGTGAGATCTCGGGACCCCGGGCCTATATATATATACTATTATTATTATTTTTATATCATAAAAAGTACTTAACTATATATACATATATATATGGCGTGCCCGGTGAGATCTTGGAACCCCGGGCCTATATATATATATACGATTATTATCATCTTTATATCGTAAAAAGTACTTAACTATACATATATATATGGCGTGCCCGGTGAGATCCCGGGACCCTGGGCCTATATATATACGATTTATATCATAAAAAGTACTTAACTATATATACATATATATATGGCGTGCCCGGTGAGATCCCGGGACCCCGGGCCTATATATATACGATTATTATCATTTTTATATCATAAAAGTACCTAACTATATATACATATATATATATATGGCGTGCCCGGTGAGATCCCGGGACCCCGGGCCTATATATATATACACTATTATTATTATTTTTATATCATAAAAAGTACTTAACTATATATACATATATATATGGCGTGCCCGGTGAGATCCCGGAACCCCGGGCCTATATATATAATTATTATCATCTTTATATCATAAAAAGTACTTAACTATACATATATATATGGCGTGCCCAGTGAGATCCCGGGACCCTGGGCCTATATATATACGATTTATATCATAAAAAGTACTTAACTATATATACATATATATATGGCGTGCCCGGTGAGATCCTGGGACCCCGGGCCTATATATATACGATTATTATCATTTTTATGTCATAAAAAGTACCTAACTATATATACATATATATATATGGCGTACCCGGTGAGATCCCGGGACCCGGGCCTTCATATATATTATTATCTTCTTTTTTTATATGTATATCATGAAAAATACTTAGTTATATATATATATATGTATGTGTGTGTGGCGCGCCCAGTGAGATCCCGGGACCCCGGGCCTTCACCCACACACACACACACACACACACATATATATATATCTATTCTCTATTTTTTTATATATATCATTAAAAAAAATACTTAGCTTTATATGTATAAATATATATATATATGGCGGCCCGTGAGATCCCAGGACCCCGGGCCTTTTTATATATATATTATTATATTTTTTTATCATAAAAAAATATTTAGCTTTATATATATATATTATATGACCCACCCCGTGCGCAGGAAAAATAGTTTTTGAAAACAATATATATGTATATGTGTATATGTATTTTTATATATAGAAAATATACATATATATTTTTTTTTTTTGAAAAAGAAAAATACTTAACCCGCGTGTCAATTCAACCCGCCAGTCGGGAGTATCCACGTTGGGAAAAGTAGTTTTTGAAAATAATATATATGTATATATATATATTTATATATAGAAAATATACATGTATATATATATATGTTTTTTTTAAGGAGAAAAATATTTAACCCGTGTGTCAATTCAACCCGCCAGTCGGGGAGTATCCACGTTGGTAAAAGTAGTTTCTGAAAATAACATATATGTATATATATATATATTTATATATAGAAAATATACATATATTATTTTTATTTTATTTTTAAAGGAGAAAAATACTTAACCCGCGTGTCAATTCAACCCGCCAGTCGGGGAATATCCATGCTGGAAAAAGTATATATATTTTTTGAAAGTAATGTATATATATATTTTAAAAAAACTTAAAAAAAACTTACGTTCTTTTTCTTTCAGGGTGAGCTCTCGGTTTCTTTCCCGCTGTTGCCTTGGAATGAAGGGCCAAGGGCCTCTATTTATAGGCGCTAATGGTCCAAAGCATATAGTTCCGCGGGTTTGGTGTTGTTCCGCGGGCGTGATGGGCGGTGGTGTGATTATGCGTCTCGCGGAATAGTTATTGCGTCGCGCGGAACTAAAGTTCTGCGGATTTGAACTCCTACTGCGTTTTTTTTGTCAGTGGTCACATCATATATGGCAGAAAAAAATGGCAGCCTTTTTTTTTCAACCTCATCGTCAACCTCGCAAACTGAAGCAGCCATTTTACTGCTGGCGAGTCCTCCATTTCTGTGAATCTTCTCACCATCGCCCCAGGAATCCTTAGCAACCTCAGCAACTTAGACGTAATAGAAACTCCATCATGAACTATTCGCCTTCATTTTCTTCTTTTTGATCCCTGCTGTCCTCATATTCTTTCAAAGCCTCCATTTTTTATGGTTTTGTTTGAGATTCTGACTGTTTCTGTTCTGTTCTTGAGTTTGGCTTGCTCTTGTTGCGGCTATCTGGGGTGGCTGATGTTTTCTCTTTTGATTGCTTTTTGGAAGTCCTGCTCACAATCTCAAATATGGTGGGAAGTTCATTAATCATTTGAAAGAGCCTTCTCCTGTCACGTTTGTCAAATCCAAAATGCGCACCAAAATAAAATGCTACTGCGAGCAACCAAGCATCACTATGAACTGCAACAAGTGACAACAAGTCTTTTTCTTGCATCCCGTCACGAGCAAAATTTATTCCTAGTGCTGGCTCAGGAAGTTCTGGAGGCACCTCCTCTTTTAACGCATGCAAGTTCCTTTTGTAAAATTTCAAGCTCAACTTAAGCATTACTTGCATGCTCAGATTCTAATACAACCCTCTTCTGAAGATGTTGGTTCTCGGTTGAAAGCTTCAAAATCTCACCGTGCAACATGTCAAGATCTTTTTGCCAGCATGAAAGGTTAGACCGAGCACTGCTGGTATCAATGTAGTGCAGCTTTCTTTGCAGCTTCAAAGGCAGATAAAGCTTTCGGTTGGAACTCCATCTCAGCTTCGACCTTGTTAGCACGTTTTGCCTCCAACATGACCTTGTTTTCGAGATTCTTGTTCTCGGTTGATTATTTAGAAATCTCATCTTGCAGACCTTTTCTTTTTGTAATAAGTTTGTCGGTCTATAAACCAATAAAGGCCCTTGGCTATCTATGATTTCGTAGTAATTAATTTATATATATATATATATTATTTTTTTAGTTATTTGCAAGTCTTCTTTTTTTTTTCTCTTCTTCCTTTGCTCTTTTTTTTTTTATCAATTTTCCTTTTGTTGTAATCTTTCTCTTTTTTTCTTCTTTTTTTCACATGAACAATTACATAATTTCACAGTCTAAAATCAATCATATAATCGTAGTGGACCCATGGTTCAAAATATGCCTCATCAAGTTTTCAGGAGAACCTGACCCAGTACAGGCTGAACAATGGATAACGGAGATCAAGATATTATTTAGAATTTCTCCATGTAATGATCGACAGAAAGTTTTGTATGCCACGCATTTGCTGATTAAAGATGCACATGAATGGTGGAAAACAATGTTGGTCACAATGCCGCGATCAAAAGAGGTGTTTTGGCAGACTTTTGTTGAGGAATTCGATAAGGAATATCTTCCCGTTGGACTACAAAGTAAAAAAGTGATACAATTTGCTTAATCTTTCATACCAAGCTTGTGAAGCTTGTTTTAATCCATATAAAGCTTTGGTTAATTTATAAACATATTTTGATTGATCTTTTTCTTCAAAGCCCGGATGTTGTTCAATATAGACTTCTTCATTCAAGTATCCATTCAAAAATGCACTTTTTATATCCATTTGGAACAATTTAAAATCCATGTGAGAAGTAAAAGCTAATAAGATACGTATGACTTCTAGTCTAGCCATAGGTGCTTATGATTCTTCAAAATCTATTCCCTCTTCTTGAGAATACCCTTTGGCTACTAATCTGACTTTGTTTCTCACCACAAGTCCACTTTCATCTAACTTGTTCCTAAATACACATTTGGTACCAATAACAGTGCAATCTTTGGGTCTAGGAACTAAATGTCGTACATTGTTTCTTTCAAATTGATTTAGCTCTTCTTGCATTGCGTTAATCTAATTTTCATTACTAAGAGCTTGATCAATAGTTGTTGATTCAATTTTTGACATAAAAGCAAATTCACCATAAATATTGTGTCTTGATCTTCTAGTTTTCACTCCTTCATAGATATTACCAATAACTTGCTCAATTTGATGGTCATTTTTGAATTTCAAATCAGTTGGAAGTTTGTAAGAATTATTACGTTCACTTATCCTTTCCTCCATGATGTTTTCTTGTTTTGCCTCGGCTTCTCCTTGTTGCTCTTGTTGTTCCGCCTTTGGATTCTTTGATGTATCATCTGCATCACTTAATTCATCCTCCTTCCTCGGAGTTTGGTTAAATTCATTAAAAACAACATGTATTGATTCTTCTACTATTTGATTTTTCTTATTAATAACTCTATATGCTTTGCTATTTGATGAATACCCAAGGAAAATTGCTTCATCACTTTTAAAATTTAATTTTTCCTAAATTTGTCTTTCCATTGTTTAGCACATAGCAAGTACATCCAAAGGCATGGAAATAAGATATGTTTGGTTTTCTTCCTTTTCAAAGTTTATATGGGGTCTTTTTCAAGATTGCTCTAATGGTAACTCGGTTTAATACATGACCAGCTGTACTTACAGCTTCACCCCAAAACCTTTTGGTCAATTTACTCTCATTTAGCATAGTTCTAGCCATTTCTTGTATTGTTCGATTTTTCCTTTCAACAATCCCATTTTGTTGGGGGGTTCTTGGTTCAGAAAATATATGGTGAATTTCTTTTTTCATTGCAAAATTCTATGAATTTTTTATTTTTAAATTCACCACCATGATCACTTCTAATGGAAATAATTGTATTTTGTTTTTTATTTTGCACCAAATTTGAAAATGTGACAAACATAGAAAATGCTTCATCTTTGCTAGCTAAGAGTATAATCCAAGTAAATCTTGAAAAGTCATCAACTATTACAAATACATAATTTTTCCTACCAAGAGTTAAAATGTCCGATGGCCCATAAAGATCCATATGCAATAATTCAAGTGGCCTAGTCGTTGAAATTTCCTTTTTGGTGGAAAATGACATTTTGGGTTGCTTGGATAATTGACAAGCCTTGCAAATCTTATCCTTGTCATATTTAAGCTTTGGTAACCCTTCTATTAGGCTCTTTTTCCACAAGATTTTAATATTTGACATATTTATGTGTCCAAGTCTTTTATGCCATATCCATGGATCATTTTCTATGGCTATTAGACATTTTTCCTCAAGTTCATCTAGGCAAACCAAATATACATTTTCATGTCTTTTGCCACTAAATACTATGTGATCATTATCAAATACATTACATATAGAGGATTCAAATACAACTTTATATAATTTATTATATAATTGACTAATACTCATTAAGTTGTGTTTGAGTCCTTCAACAAGTAGTACATCCTCAATACATGCATTTGAAATTCCATAAACATTTCATTTACCTTTGATTATGCCTTTTTCATTGTTCCTAAAAGCAACCGTTCCTTCACTACACGGTTTGATCCTATGGAATAATCCTTTTTCTCCTGTCATGTGTTTTGAGCAGCTGCTATCCATAAACCACATATTATTGACCTTTGCTTTAAGACAAACCAGCAAAAATCAAATCAAGTGGAGCTTATCTTTTTGGTACCCATTTTATGGGTCCATTTGAGTTAGTTAACCATTGGAAACTACGTTGATCTACTCTTGAAGGCATAAATCCAATGCTCTTAGGTACCCAAACCAATTTTGCACCAAGGTTTTGTAGTTTTCTCATTTTGCATTGATATACCTTGTGTCCCATCTTATTGCAAAAATTACAAGCTCCCGGGAGTCTAGGAGTGGGAAGTCATGGAGTAGTTGGTTCCCAAGTTGGTCTTTTGGTCTAAGCGACATGATTCATTTTTGGTTTAGCATGGATGGGTTTTGCTTGGTTTCCATGAGTCCTTGGAGCATTTGACTTACTACTTTCTCCCTTCTCAAATGTGGAATACCCAAGTCCTCTCTTATCACTTTGGGTGGTCATATTTAAAAATATTTTAACGCTTCTCCCTGGATTGAAGAACTTAGCAAGTGATTCATTTAGCGATTCATTTTCCTTTTTGAGTTTTTCCATCTCTCTTATCAATGTATTCTTTTCATTTGTCAAGTGATCAACGTTTTCGGCAAGTTTTTCGTTCACAATTATTACTGCATAACATTGTCTTTTTTTCATTGTGAACTTGTTTCCTAATTTCTTTATTTCTTCATATAACGAATCATATGCTTGTTGTAGTTCTTCCAATTCAGCACATTTGAGGCAATCATTTGTAAAAATAGAAATAGATTTTGGTTTAGAGGTTACCTCTTCACTACTTGTGCAGTTTGTTGAAGCGGTTTGATCCTCTAAAATTTTTGTTGCTGCTATACATAGATTAAGGTCTTCTTCCATGGTGGCCATGCAGCAAATTCTTGCACAATTTGCGGCCTCGTCTTCTTCATTTGAGGAGCTGCATGTTGTAGATGTCTCCTCGTTGACATACATGCCTCTTCCTTTAATCTTTTGAAATCTTCTGTTTTCTCTTCGATCCTTCTTATCCCTTCGCTCCTTTGTTTTGGTCTCCTCGGATGTTGGGCATTGGGCTTGCATATGCCCCTACAACCACATCGGAAGCACTTTGTTGCCTCCTTCTTTTTCTCTTTTGGATTTCTTTCTTTGAAGCTCTTAAAATTCCTTCCTTTCCTCACAAATTTTCTGAAATGTCTTGTTAGCAAGGCAATTTCCTCATCGTCATTTTGAGATGATGAGGTGGAGTCGTCTGATGTGTGTGTGGCGCCTTTGTGTTGTTCTTCATTTCTCTTCTTTATTAGCTCATGAGACATAAGTGAGCTTATTAGATCTTCTAGTCGTAATGTATTGAGGTCCTTTGCTTGCTCAATGGCTGTGATTTTTGAAGTCCAAGATTCGGGTAGCACTTTTAAGATCTTCATTACCTGCTCGGATTCAGAAATTGCTTTTCTAAGACCTTTCAAAGCATTAGTAATTTTAGAAAATCTAGCAAATATTTCAGAGATATTTTTAATTTCGAGCATTTTAAAACTTTCTAACTCTCCAATCAAAATATTTCTTCTAGTCCCTTGGACTTGAGAAGTTCCCTCATATATGGATGTATGAATATCCCAAATTTCTTTAGCAGTTTGGCATGAAGATACTCTATCGTATTCGGATGTCGTCAATGCACAAAAGAGGGAATTCATGACCTTTGCGTTGCTTTTAACAACTCTTACTTCCTCCTCAGACCATGTGGAGGCTCTTTCATCGGTAGGCAACACAACACCATCTTGGATAGCAATCCAAGAATCAATATCCGTAGCCATGATCAACTGTTTCATTCTCAACTTCCAATAACCGAAGTTAGTCCCATCAAATAGCGGCGGTCTAGTAAAAGATTAGCCCTTGGCAAATACAGGGGTGAAAGTTGATTGGGATGTCATTTCAATAGATCTCTTTGATTAAAAACTCAAAGACTTGCTCTGATACCACTTGTTGGTCCCAAGTTTATGTCAATTACCCAATAGGGGAGGGGTGAATTGGGTATTTTAAATTTTTTCACTTAAACAGAAATTTACCCCTGTTTGATTTAATCTCCTTTAATGAAACAAATGAAACATATAGAGAGTAATAAAGCAATAAAAATAGAAATGTAAATCACAGTAGTAGACAAGATTTTTATAGTGGTTTGGGCAACCTCCCCTACTCCACTCTTCCAAGCTCACACCCTTTGTGATTTGGGTTCCACTATGTATTCTCAAATACAACTAGAGCAACAGCTCTCTTCTAGATTCCAGCTCTAGGGGGCGTGTACAAATCACAGCACAAGTAGGTGACTAGTCCCACTCAAGTCACAACACTACTTAGCTTTCACTTGGTTCAAAATCCCAATAATAAACCAAGTATCAAATACAAACATTAATTTAAAAAGGAAAGTCTACACTTTACAGATTGTGTAGGCAGATTCAGCTTGTGGAAGAACTTGTAGATGAAAAGATTTGAACAACGTTAGAGCATGCGGCAAGTTGGAGCTTTGTTCTTCCCTTGAAAGCTTGTGTTGATCACTTAATGCTTGGAGATGATGATTGTTGGATCTCAGTTATAGCTCAATCTTAACTCAATCTCGTTCACTTGAATGCATATTTATAAAGGTGGAGTAGATTCGAACGTTTGGAGGTAGGTGGTGCGCATTTAATGCGCCAACGTTCAAATTTTTCCGACCGTTGTGACCCAAGTTGCAGATGGAGTCGACTTCGGGTGCGACTTCACTTTCTGTATTTGCTTGAAATCTTTAGAAATCAACTTGCTGGATTGATATTGATCTTGTATGTGTTCTTCCACTGATGCATTTGATCTTTGTTGAAGCTTTGGCATGTTCAACTTTGATAATCTTAATTTTTCAATCCTTAGAAATGGCCAAATGAGTTTTCCTTGATCATAATTTAGTCTTGACTGGCTTTATCATGTAGATACGCTTGTCTTGGACTAAAACCATCTTCAATTTGACTCAAGTCGGTTGCCTGAATCGACTTGGGAATCAACTTCACTTCAAGTCGCATGTGGAGTCGACTTGGTTATGCGACTTCACTAGTTTCATATTCAAATTTCAACGCTGGAACTTTTGAACTCCTGAAGTCGATGGTGGAGTCGACTTGGGTCTGCGACTTCACCCAAGTCGCAAATGGAGCCGACTTGACTCTGCAACTTCGCCTGTTCTGGATTCGAGTTTCAAGCTGGAAGGTCTGGGCTCTCGAAGTCGATGCTGGAGTCAACTTGGGTCTGCGACTTCAGCCAAGTCGCAGATGGAGTCGACTTGACTCTACGACTTCTCTTGTTCTGGATCTGAGTTTCAACGCTGGAAGGTCTGGGCTCTCGAAATCGATGCTGGAGTCGACTTGGGTCTGCGACTTCACCCAAGTCGCAGATGGAGTCGACTTGGCTATGCGACTTCGTCTGCCTTGGATCAATTTTCAGCGCTGGATTGTTTTTCTTCTTTCAAGTCGCTTTTGAGGTTGACTTGGGTATCAACTTGACTCAAGTCGATAGCTGAGTCGACTTGGATTGCGACTTGATTTGTCAGATTTAGATTTTTCATTTTTATATCCTTTAAACACTTTCATAAGACATGTTAGTATCCAACATTTACCCGAATTGAATTGTTAATCATCAAAACATGGATTTTTGCTTAATTTGACATTGATTCCAACACCCTCGATATAATTCTGCCAGCTCAATGCTCACTGCCTATTTTAGCCAATTTCTTCTAGATAACTTCTACCTATTAGGTATTGCATGCTTTTTACAATATGACATGCGGCTAAGATATACATATATGTATGTATATGAGATATATTATGTGGCACTGAAATAGGCCCCACACGATGATAAAATCAAAATCTACTCCATCCATTGTATTTAGAATAATGTATTCTATTATCATATCAATGTTCATACCAATCGGATATGTGTATAGGTCATATATGAAAATGGTACAAATTCAATGTAATAAAATAGTTTGATTTAAATAACAACCTTAAAGTGGTTTTTTCAACATCTAAACCGTCTAAAGTATGATTTATATATGGATAAATGATTGTATAAAGTTTTATTGTATTTTAATATGCGTGAGGTCTATTTTTGGGCAACCGCACCACCTTTCCAGTGCGGCGCTACTGCATAGGAATAGCGCTCTCTCATTCTATATATATATATATAATATATATTAGGGTTGTTCTGGTGCAGCTACATTTGCCCATATATATGTAGAGTTACATTCAAGTGCAGCAGCACTAAAATGGGCCCCACATGATGATAAAATTACAATCTACTCTACCCATTGTATTTAGAATAATGTATTCTATTACCATTTCAATTTTCATCCTAATCGGATATGTGTATGGACCCCATTTGAAAATGGTACAAATTCAACATAATAAAATAGTCTGATGTAAATAACAACTTTAAAGTAGTTTTTTTAACATGTAAACCATTTGCTATAAAATGTATATATGGATAAATGATTGTATAAAGTTTCATTACATTCTAATATGTGTGGGGCCCATTTTGATCAAATGTATCACCGTTCCGGTGCAGCTACAACAGCTCTCTCTCTCTCTCTCTATATATATATATAGGAAAATATTAAAGTGCATGTGATTGCACCATGCAGTCTATGCACAATGGGCCCCACATAATCATGAATAAGAAATCTACCCCACCCATTGTATTTAGAATTGTTCACTTTATTAGCATATCAATTTTCATCCAAATCCAACATGTGTGTGGTCCCCATCTTAAAATGGTGCAAAATCAACTTAGTACAATAATTTAATATAAATATCAAGTTTAAAGTAGTATTTTCAACATCTAAACCATCTAAAGTATAATTTTTATGTGGATAAATGATTGTATAAAGTTTCATTATAATCTAATATGTGTAGGACCCATTTTACAGCGGACTGCACTGTATTACAGTACAGTCCATCTGCACATGAATGGGTCTCATACACACAAACACACAAAAACATAGAGAGAGAAAGAAATATTCAGGTGCAGTTTCACTACACCACAATTACGGTGCAGTTACCTCAAAATGGGCCCCATATGATCATACAATTATAATCCACTCCACCTTTTGTATTTAAAATTATGTATTCTATTATTATACCAATTTTCATCCCTATTAGATATGTGTATAGACTCCATATGAAAATGGTACAAATTCAACGTAATAAAATAGTTTGATGTAAATAACAACTTTAAAGTTATTTTTTCAACATATAAATTGTTTGCTATAAAATTTATGTATGGATAAATGATTGTATAAAATATCAATACATTTAAGTACATGTGGGGCTCATTTTGGGCCAAATGCATCGTTAATTATGGTGCAGCTTTTACTTTATACAATCATTTATCCATATATAAATTTTATAGCAAATGATTTACATGTTGAAAAAATAACTTTAAAGTTGTTATTTATATTAAATTATTTCATTACGTTGAATTTGTTCCATTTTCAGATGGAGTCAATACACATATTTAATTGGGATGAAAATTGGTATGGTAATAAAATAAATAATTATAAATACAGTGGGTGGTGTATATTATAATTTTATGATCATATGGGGCCCATTTTGAGATAATTGCACCGTAATTGTGATGCAGTGAAGCTGCACTTGAATATTTCTCATATATATATATGGGAGTTGTTCCGGTGCAGCACAACTGCACGGGAACAATGTTACATTTGATCAAAAGTGGACCCCACACATATTAGAATGCAATGAAACTCTATACAATCATTTATCGATATATAAATTTTATAGCAAATGGTTTATATGTTGAAAAACCCACTTTAAAGTTGTTATTTACATCAAACTATTTTATTACGTTGAATTTGTACCATTTTCAGATGGGGCCCATATACATATCTAATTGGGATGAAAATTGGTATGGTAATAGAATATATTATTCTAAATACAATGGGTGGAGTAAATTATGATTTGATGATCATGTGAGGCCCATTTCAGCAATGCTGCACCTAAATATTTCTGTATATATATAATATATATATATATAAAGAGAGAGAGAGAGAGCGCTGTTCTGGTGTAGCGCCACTGCACCGGAATAATGGTGCATTTGCCCATTTTTGGGCCCCATCTACAAGTGGTACAAATTCAACGTAATAAAATACTTTAATGTAAATAACAACTTTAAAGTAGTTTTTTCAACATGTAAACCATTTGCTATAAAATTTATATATGGATAAATAATTGTATAAAGTGTCATTGCATTCTAATATGTGTAGGTCCTCTTTTTAGGCAAATGTACTGCTATTCTAGCTGCACCGAAACAACTCTTTCTCTCTCTATTATATATATATAATAGAGAGAGAGAGAGAAACATTCAAGTGCAGCTTCATTGTACCATAATTACGGTGCAGTTACCTCAAAATGAGTCCTAAATGATCATAAAATTATAATATGTTCTACCCATTATATTGAGAATTATGTATTCTATTACCATACCAATTGGATATGTGTATGGACCCCATTTAAAAAGGGTACAAATTCAACGTAATAAAATAGTTTGATGTAAATAACAACTTTAAAATTATTTTTTCAACATATAAATCATTTTCTATAAAAATTATATACAGATAAATAATTGTATAAAATATCAATACATTTAAGTACATTAGAGCCCATTTTGGGCCAATTGCACTGTTAATTAAGGTGCAACTTCTTTGCACAGGAAATGTTCTATATATACAGTATGTGTATATATATATATTAACATATGTGGTTTAAAAGGTTCAATTAAAAATTTTCCAAAAATGTTCTTTATAATCTAGTCCATCTATATTCTAAAGCATATTAAATTAGCCGTTCATATCAAGTTTCATGTAAAAATGATTAAAATTGGCTAATATATAAAAATTTGTAATTAACTAATGTAATTAGTTCAAATTTGAATTGTTTACCCATTTGTAATTATATTTTGTATAATCTAATCCATTCACTAAGTAGAGTATGTTAATCTAAGCTTACACGTGCAATCTCACATAAATTGGAGGTGTATATATATAATAATTCAACTAATAAAATGCGAAGTATATGGTGAAAATGATATGTATGCACATTCCAATTTGTATGGGCATGCCATGCATTGATAAAATCCATGCACATTTTTCAATGCAAAATTTGAAATTATAAAAATGCTTTATTAAATCAATTTTCATAATCCAATCCATTCATATTATAGAACAAATTAATTTAATCATCCATTTCAAGTTTCATATCAAAACGATTAGTACAGGTTTCGACATTAGCATTGAAAATTAATTCATGAAATCCCATCTAATTTCGGTTGTTTAAAAATCTTTTAAAATAATTTTTATGATTTAGTCCATTCACTATATAGGGTATGTTAAAATAGACTTGCTTATAAAATTTTATATAAAACTGCTTTATTTATGTTATGATATAATTTAATCACCAATTGTTAAATACAAAAGCAAAACCATCTACATGTGAATACCAATTGCCATGCATGCATAGGTTGACTTTCATGCATGTTTTCGATGCAAACTAAACAAATTAATTTAAGCACTTTATTTAATTATTTTCTATAATCTAATCCATCTAGATTATAGAGCATATAATTTATCACTTTTAATTGAATTCTCATGTCAATTAGAATTATATATTCTTAGAAGTAAGGAAAATAGCATGGGTGAATATAAGCACTAATTTGGACCTCTAATTGACCACTTCATTTATTTTTAATTTTCCAAAAGCTCCATGAATTTAAATAGTTTCATTTGGTATAATTCAAGATTTTGAAATTCCTTCTCGAAAAATTTATAAAAATTCATTTTCATATCTTATCTTTCTCGAATTGTAATTTACCCCTTTTTCTCATAAATTTCAAAATTAACCTTTTTAAATTCTAAATTGGTCCTTTTTATCTCTACTCTTTTCAAATTTACCATTTAATCTTTCTTTTTATAAATTTGAAATTTAATCTCACTTTTCTAAAATTGCAATTTAGGATTTTTGCATTAATGACATATATTTTGTAGAAGCTTTAAGAGTATAAATTACATCAACTTATAAACTAATGAATTAGCTAAGTAGAATTAGAAAGAAAAGATTGTAAAGGAATTTTCGACATATTACAAGTTGTGTAGAGATCATTCAACACTGAGAAAGAACTCTTGAGTATTTGAGAGCTTGAACCGCTGCAGCTCTTGCACTTAAATTCAGTTCTTTCTTGGTAGAACACTTAATGAAGGTTTGAATGCTTGTAAGTGGGAAGGTGTAGGCCTATTGAATGCTCTAGCTAACTCTCATAACTTCCCTTGTCGTGCTTTAAACAGAGGGAGAGTTATTTTGAACGCTAGATCGTAGTGGCACCATTAAATGCACAAATGTTCGAATTTTTTTACCATTGTGATTGAAGTTGCACATGGAGTCAACTTGGGTTGTGACTTCACCTTAAGTCATAGATTGGAGTGGACTTGAGTTCCAACTTCGCTTGTTTGTAGTTCCTTTCTAAAGATTTTTTCCTGTTAGAATCAATGACAAATTAAGCAAAATCTGTGTTTTGATGATTAACAATTCAATTTGAGTAAGTTTTGGGTACTAATATGTTTTGTAGAAAATGTTTAAAGGAAAGAAAAATGAAAATCAGAATCTGACAGATCAAGTTGCAAAACCAAGTCAACTCAGCTATTGACTTGAGTCAAGTCGATGCCCAAGTCGACCTCAGGATCGACTTGGAAAGAAGCAAAACATTTCAGAGCTGAATTTTGATCCAAGACAGATGAGGTCGCAAGGCCAAGTCGACTCCATTTGCGACTTGGGTGAAGTCGCAGATCCAAGTCGACTCCACCATCGACTTCGAGTACTCAAACCTTCCAGCGTTGAACCTTGGATCCAAGACAGGCGAAGTCGCAAAGTCAAGTCGACTCCAACTGCGACTTGGGTGAAATCGCAAACCCAGGTCAACTTCGCAATCGACTTCAGGGGTTCAAAAATTCCAGTGTTGAAACTGAGAATCCAGGATAGGTGAAGTCGCAACCGAAGTCGACTCCATGTGCGACTTGAGTGAAGTCGCATACCCAAGTCGACTCCACATGCGACTTGAAGTGAAGTTGATCCCCCAAGTCGACCCAGATATCCGACTTGAGTCAGATTGAAGATGAATATAGTCCAGACAAGCAATTCTACATGATAAGATTATTCAAGACTATATTCTACTCAAGGAAAAATCACCTGGCTATTTCTATGGATTGCAAAATCAAGAAAATCAAAGCATCTGAAATCCAAGGCATGAAGACAAAGTTTCCAAGAGAAATTTAACATAACAAAGCTTCAAGATTAAGTGTTCAGTGGAAGAGCAAATACAAGATGAATGACAAGAAAGCAAGTTTCAAAAGAAATTCAAGTTCCAACAAGTGCATATAGAAAGTGAAGTCGCACCCGAAGTCGACTTCACTTGCGACTTGGTCAAGTTCAGGACCAAGTCAACCTTAAGTGGAACTTATGGTATCTGCTGGGAACCGAGGTCGCACCCCGAGTCGACTCGAGTATGCGACTTGGGTGAAGTTGCACCCAAGGTCGACTTCGTCTGCGACTTGGGTCGTAACAGTCGGAAAAATTCGAACATTGGCGCATTAAATATGTGCCACCTACCTCCAAACGTTCGAATTTACTCCACCATTATAAATATGCATTCAAGTGTACGTGCTAGAGGTTAGAAGAGAGCATTCACTGAGATTCAATTACCATCCTCTCAAGCATTAAGTGATCAACACAAGTTTCAAGTGAAGAACTACGCCTCAACTTGCTGCACTCTTTAAAGCTGATCAAACCATCTCTTCTACGAGTTCTTCCACGAGCTGAATCTTGCCTACACAATCTGTAAAATGTAGATTTCTTTGTTTGATTAATTATTTGTATTTGATACTTGGTTTAATATTGGTGTTTTAAACCAAGTGATAGCAAAGTAGTGTTGTGACTTGAATGGGACTCATCACCTACTTGTGTTGTGATTTGTACATGCCCCCTAGAGCTGGAATCTTGAAGAGAGTTGTTGCTTTAGTTGTATTTGATAATACATAGTCGAACTCAAGTCACAAAGGGTGTGAGCTTGGAAGAGTGGAGTAGGGGAGGTTGCCTGAACCACTATAAAACCCTTGCCTACTGCTGTGGTTTGTGTTTATGATTTTATTGCTTTATTACTCTCCATATTATTCATTTGTTTCGTTAAGAGATTAAATTAAAAAGGGAGAAATTTCTGTTTAAGTAAAAATTTCAAAGTACCTAGTTCACCCCTCCCCTTTTGGGTAATAGCCATAAACTCGGGACCAACACTTCCTTGCTCTCAGCTTTAAGTTCCTTTTGGGAGTTGACTTGGCTTAAGACTTGACTCAAGTCACAAGTGAAGTCGACTTGGGTTGCTTGTGTGAATTATGTGAATTATTTCAATAAAAAGAAGATATGAATGGTTTTATGATGATATGAATGAGTCTATTATAAATAAAGTGTATGCTTAAGTGATGAATTAAAAGAAAAAAAATTGGACGAGATCCAATTAAGAACCCGCCGCGTGATCAGGGCAACAATCCTGACTCACATTTATCAATCAAAATCAGTCCCGGAGTAAGGCTTCTAGGCACCTCGGTTCGGGGCCCCACACTTGCATACTCCATGACCTTGCCCAAGGTCAATTTCAATGCCTTTAACAAAGGTATTGTGAAACCTCACCTATTTGAATGCATAATAAATGTTGATTAGAGCTTATATAAGGATAAAATTTGAAATGTTCATGATATGGAGGGTTTATGATCACTTATATGGTTTTCAATAGATCTAAATACGGGTTGTTGGTCCCGAGTTAATGGCAATTACCCAAGAGGGGAGGGGTGAATTGGGTATTTAAAATTTTTCAACTTAAACAAAAATTTTATCCCGGATTAATCTAGTCCCCTTTATGAAGAAACAAAAGGAAAGCAATATAGTGCTGAGAGCAGAAATAAAAATCAACAAGCAAGATTTTATAGTGGTTTGGGCAAATTTCCCTACTCCACTCTTCCAAGCTCACACCTCTTGTGACTTGGGTTCCACTATGTATTTCACAAATACAACTAGAGCCACTTCTCTCTTCTAGATTCCAGCTCTAGGGGCATCAACAATTCACAGCACAAGTAGGTGACGAGTTCCACTCCAATCACACACTACTTTGCTTACACTTGATCTTAGTTACCCAAACTAAATCAAGTTCAATACAACAAGAAAAAGTAAAAGAAAGTTTCTACACGTTACTGATGTGTAGAGGCAGATTTGGCGCAGAGAAGAACTTGTAATGCAGTCTGAAAGATTCAATGAGCAGCTCTTGGCAGTTTGAAAGTGAGGTTCTTCTTCTATATGATGGTTTGATCACTCAATGCTCTTAGAGATGGGAGTTGTGCTCAATCAATGAATTCTCAGCTACCCTCCACGTTCATATTGAATGTCTTTTATAAATGTTGAGGGAATTCGAACGTTTGGAAGTAGGTGGTGCGCATTTAATGCGCCAACGTTCGAAAAATTTCCGACCGTTGCGACCCAAGTTGCAAGTGGAGTCGACTTCGGGTGTGACTTCGCCCAAGTCACAGATGGAGTTGACTTTGGGTGCGACTTTGGCTGTCCATAACTTCTTCAAGTTCCAGTCTAGGTCGACTTGGTCCTCGACTTGACCCAAGTTGCAGGTGAAGTCGACTTTGGGTGTGACTTCACTTCCTCAGCTTGCTTGATGAACTTGAAATCTTCGGAGATGACCTTGATCACTTGATTTTCTTCATATTGATTGTTCTCCCATTTATTTATAACTCGTGAAACTTAGTATAATCATCCTAGCTTGAAAACTTTAAGCTTTATATCTTAAAATCTTGAATACTTAAATCTTGTAGTGCCTAATGATGTCCAAGTGCGTGTTCTTATTTTGAATTGAGAAATCCATGCATCTTTACTTAGCTTTAGACTTGTTGTGATCTTCAAAACGCATGCTGTTACTCTGAAGTCGAAGCTGGAGTCTGCGACTTCACCCAAGTCGCATGCGGAGTCGACTTGGGATGCGACTTCGGCAGCTCTCGTTCCCGATTTCAACTCTGGACAAAAAATCATGGTTAAAGTCGATGCTGGAGTCGACTTGATCTGCGACTTCACCCAAGTTTCATGCGAAGTCGACTTGGGATGCGACTTTGGCAGCTCTGGTCCCCGATTTCAACTCTGGACAAAAAAATAAGTTTGAAGTCGATGCCAGAGTCGACTTGGTTTGCGACTTCACCCAAGTTGCATGCGGAGTCGACTTCATTTGCGACTTTGGCAGCTTGGCTCCTCGATTTCAACGCTGGACGAAAATGACGTTTTGAGATCGCTGCTGGAGTCGACTGGGGGATCGACTTGGCCTAATTCGATGCCTGAGTCAACTTGGAAATCGACTTAACCTGTCATGCTTCATTTTCTTCATTTGTATATCCTTTAATCATTTTCACAAACATGTTAGTGACCAAAACTTACTCAAATTGATTTGTTAATCATCAAAACATAGACTTTGCTTATTTTCCACATGTTTCCAACACGGGTAACTCGTGTTGAAATGAAAATTCAATGGGAGATATTAAATTTCATACTCTATGATTTAGATGGATGAGTTTGGGCAACTAAGTAAGCAAGGTGATTAAGTTAATCACTTTGATTACTATGGTAATTATGTGTACTAAAAGACGAAATACATTAAAGAACGAAAAAGGATGTAGAGAATGCTTAGGTGGCATGTGTAATTAATGACATTTTTCTTTTTATTATTTGATTTAATACTTGATATATTAAAATCTTGTGATGTATAATGTGGATTGATATGAAATTTTAAGGGAAAGCGTAAGTTGGCATGCCCTATATGATGAACGGTTTGGATCATGAAATGTATGAATGAAAAGGGGTTAAATGATTAGAGTACATGATATTTTATGAAAAATTTATTTTGCAAATATCTTAGCATATAATCATCATTTCGAGATGAAAATTTTTATGACTATGTAAGAAGAGATGTTCTAAGTGATGAATGGATTAGATTAAACCTAATCCCATTGAAAAGTGGTATTATGAATTATTATAAAAATTAATGATAAGATGTAATTAAGGCATTTGACTTATGGTTATTAAAGGTAATTGCCATAAATGCAATGCAAAAGTCAACTTTGACTTTTGGAGCCCATTTTTGAGGTGTTAAAAGGAGGTTAATTTGGGAGGCAAATAAGTCAATAAAGATTAAATAAAATGCATGATTTAAAACCAGCTGGGTATGGACGTGTAAGCAAGGGGATTTTGAAGCATTTTTGATAAAAGAATAAAATGCAAAAACATTAAATGAAATGCCGCTCACTTTGGACGTGTAGTTAGGTAACTTGGGGAGAAAGTAAGTCAAAATGTGGCTAAGAATGAGACAAGTGGATGGCTTAGATGAGGGCAGAAATTAAACACGAAAAATGTATTTATAAAATGCATTTATGAGGTGTCAGTCAAGGGAAAAACCAACAATATATAAAAGGCATTAAAGGGGCTTAGCATGGGACATTTTAGCCATGTTAGAGAGAGAAAAGTTAGAAAAAATGAAACAAAGGGCAGTAGCTTACGGACATCCAAGGTAGCAAGGGGAAGAAGAAAAGAAGGAAAAAAAAGATTCAGCAAAGCTTACCCTTATTCACGTTAAGTTAGCTAAGTATTAAAGATTTATTTTGAACCATATATATTAGCTTAAGTCATGCTTGGTTGATGTTTAATGATATGATGGTTCATGAATGTTTGATTCATGGTTTAATAATTGTTTGAATACTTGATGAATGATTAAGCAAGCCAAGTTCTCATATACGTTATATGTCAATGCTTACAAGTGTGAAATGAATCACATGTATATGTTCATATGTTGGAACGTCTAAGCTAACTATGATGAGGATAAAATTCTATTTATATATGTTAATCCCACAATTAAACAGATGATATAGGTTGAATTTTGGAATTAAGAGTTAGTGATTACAAGGGTTGCCAATTGATAATTTTGCCTATAGGTATGCTTAAAGGGCAAGTGTAGAGATGATTTGCGACAAATACATGTACATATGGAACTATTTTAGAAAGAATAATTAAATTCAGAAATTTTGAAAAGAATTTAACTTGTTTAGATCCTAAACAAGTCCTTAAAAGGATTATAAGAATGGTGGATAGATAATATTCTATGTAAATATCGTTAAGATGTAATTGTGACAGTGAAATTCAATGGACATAAGGGTATGTAGGGCTGTTTTGAAAAATGAATTTGAATTCTTAGAATTTTAAGTACATTTGACTTGTTATAGATTAAGAATGAAAGCCTTGAATGATTGAAAAAGTTGCAAATTATATACTTAAGTGTGGAAGGAATGGATGATCAATCATTAAGGCTATATAAATATGTATACGTGATTGTTAGAAAAATAAACGTGGATTGAGAAACGTTACTTGAACTTAGCTTATTATAATTTCAAGTAAGTACCTTGAATAACTAAAAAGAGTAAATGCTGTAGATTAGGGTATTGAAAGAAAAGAATGGTTAATCATTGAGAAAAATGAAAATATGTGACTTAAAGAGTTGATGATGTTCATCTCCAAGAAAGAAATAATTAAGGCAAACATCCTATGAGTCACATATAGATTAAGATCATGTAAGGGTTGGGAAAAAATGATATATGAACATGGATTAAATAAAAGGCAAGACATGCAAGCATAGAATGATATGCAAATATATAAGATGATCATTTTACTTGTCTAGGTAAAGGCAAGAAAAGGATCCAACGGAAGAGTTGATCATCGCAAGGTAAGCAAGCAACACTTTTGAAAATGATGCTTTTGAAATTTTTGAAATTTCGTTGAATATTGACATGTCTTGAATCTCTTTGAATATTGAAAAGCTTTGAGATTGCTTTATGTCGATGTTTCTAAAAGGGTTTAAGGGTGACTATCCTGATAAGTTGATTGTATAAAATAATTTGATTTCTATTTTTTAATGGTGTTCAAAGAATATGTATGCTCTTTTTATATGAAAATGATAGAGATGTCTTATAAATGAAAAAATGAGGATGGAATGGATGAATGGGAACGATGTATTTGCATATCCTTTGGAAAGCTCAAAAATGGGAATAAAAATTTGTAAGGAAAGGTTTTGAAAATGTTACTTTCTTCTCAAATATTGAAATATTTCAAAATTTTCTTTATTGTGATAATTCTAAAATTATTTTCAAGCAAACAAGAAAAACTTTTGAAATTATTAATTTTTCTTAAAAATCGACATGTTTTGAAATTTTTCAAAATTTGAAGTATTTTGAAAATTGTTTTAGATTGATAATTTTGAAAACCATTTAAGGGTGGTCATCCCAATATAGTGATTTGAATACTGTTTTATAAATCGTGTTCAAAATGAGTATGCAAGCTCTTCTCTACATGAAAATAACAACAAAGTCATGTGAATAAGGTGTATGATGCCGGGGTAAATGAAAACCATGCATGAAAAAGGACACTAAGTCCCCCTTGATGTTGGCAAGTCGGTGTGTCCAGTGTCTTCCAGTAGAAAGGTCATATTTTCATAGGTAGTTGTGCCTTTGTAGTTTCTAAGTCGGTGTATCCAATGTCCTTCAGTACAAAAGTCATGTTTTCATGGGTAGTTGATCACTTGGTAAGTGTTATCTACCATATGACAAGGATTTCACCGGGCTATCGTACCATCACATGAAGAATTATGACATGAATGGAAATGATGCGGTTGCATCACATGAAGAATTATGACATGGATGGAAATGATGCATTTTCATACTCATTATCTATGAAATGATTATGCCAAATTTTTAGTTTTTAAAAAGACACAGGACAATGCTTATGTGGATTTTATGAAATGATTAAGCCAAGCTTTAACACAGGTTGATGCCTTTGTTGTTTGTATGAAATCATGCTAGCATGTCAATGTAGATAAGAATGATGTATGGCGCACCAGAATGATAAATAAGTCCATTGTAGAGGCGATTGCAGACCGGGGCCCCCCTCTACATGTGGCAAAGTCGCTAAGAAAAGGCAGGAGGCTGGTGATGCCCTCCTTGAAATGGGAGAAAGTTGAATGGACGGTTACCTAGCTAGTGTGCTGTCACATGAATGAAAAGTTTCTTTCTTATGGAAGGATGATCACTTAGCAAGTGTTACCTATCAGATGGATAAAGGTGCGTTTGCATATGCTTTGTTTTAAAAAGCCCCGAAATGGGGTCATGAAAATGTTTTAGGATATAAATATGTCCTAACGTGAGGCGCCCCAAACCGAGACGTTACTTCCTTACCTCAAGATCGTATTGATTGGTAAATGTAAATCAGGATTGTTGCCCTGATCACGCGGCGAGTTCTTAATTTGATTTCGTTAAAAAAAAATTTTGATTTGTTTCTTTATCCATTCTCATTTCTTTCCTTGATATCTCTCTTCCTTCGACTTGTAATCAGCAATACACTTGTAATTTCATTGCACATAACATTTTATCATACTACACGATTCCTTTACATACTTATTCATAAACATATCCCCTAACAGTTGTCATCAATTATATACATCATTCATAAAATCTTCATCTCATTTTCTTACATCTTTGGTTTACACAACCTGGCCAAACTATAACCACATAACGTTCATTCATAATTGAATACTAAACTCATTCACTTGTACACATACATTATCGCATCTTAAAAATTCCAAACATATCATTTAATACACATAACTAATCATTTAGCACACACATGAATACTATATCATACCTTTCATGTTCTTCACCTCTTGAGCTTCCCTATACCTGTCTGGGGTTTGGGAAAACAAATCGTGAGTGATGAACTCAGTAAGCAAGCATTTTGCATTTTCATATAAATGCATTTCTCTCTGTTTAGTAGAATACTCTTATCAAGAATCAACTTTCAACAGGAAGAAACCTTTTATGAAAACCTGTCATAAAACTTTGCATTTAAATCCTTCATAAATCCTGTCATTTTAAATCATACTTGACAACTATTCATATAAACCATTTATAGAAGAACAGAGGAATGTTTTAATTTATTTTCACATATACCTATATTCATAAGGACAATCTTATGTCCTAAATCATTTGCATAAAAACCTTATCATATAAGGACAATTTTATGTCCTAAAACCAATTTCATATAAAACCTTTTCAATATAACGCATATGCATATACAAAAGTGTTATGAAATAAAATGAGTAAACATTATTTTCTATGGATATTGTTATGTCCTAAAATATCATTGAATAAACATTAATTCCTGTGGACATCATCATGTCCAAAACATATCCTTATCTCCCCATTTTAGGGTTTTAAAAACAAATGATATGCATATACATTTCTAACCCTCTGTTAGGTGACACTTACCAAGTGATCATCCCTCCATAGGAAAGAAACCATTCATGTGATTGCACCGCTAGCTAGGCGGTTGTCCATGATCTTGCTCCCATTTCAGGGAGGGCGCCGCCGGCCTCCTGCCTTCCCTTAGCAACTTGGCCACAGGTAGAGGTTGGCCTCGGTATGCAACCATCTCAGTCTGCATCTGCCTCCACCATGGGCCTAGTACGTAGTTCTTGTGCACACTCGTTTGTATTCACATCGTTATGCTATCATGATTTCATAAAATCAACACAAGCTTAAATCCATGTAATTTTCCAAATAAATGCTTAATATCATAAATCCATTACAGTCCTCAGACTAAGTCCATCTCAAATAGAGAACTGGACAAATTATTTTTCCAAAATAAAATATTTTCATAAACTGTTTTCAAATAATTATACAAGAATGACCACTCTTAAAGAATTTTAAAAACACGTTAATAAATCAATTTTACAAAATATTCATAATACTCGAGAAAACATCATTTTTAAGAATATTTCTTATTTATTGGTAAACTGTTTTAGAATCATTTTATAAATATTTTCAATTTTTTTTTTGGGCTTTTTATGAACAAAGGATAGACAAACACATCTGCTTCCATTTTATTGGCATTATATGCCTCGTCCACATACCATCCTTACCATATTGATGTAGAGAAGTGTTTGCACTATCTTTTGAACAAAATAGCCATCAAATTGTTTTATAACATCGAGTATTGAGTGGGTCATTCTTAAAATTCTTTTAGAAAGAAACACATGAGTGCAAAACATTTTTTTCCAAAGTATTTCAGTCTTCAAAGAGACTGAAAGTATTTTAATATATTCCAAAACATCTATATAAATTATTTTAAAAACATTTATAAGTCATTTCAAATGCCTTATTTATTTACAAATATCATTATATGAAAAATCGTATAATTTTTCTCAAAACCCTTTAGGAATAGAATTCACAATGTCTGTTTCTAATATCATCTTAGAAAAGAATTAAAAATTCTTAAATCTTAAATGCCCTTGAAATAGCATTTCTAGGAATTTACTTGACTAAAAACCATCTTCAAAATATCATTAATACGAAGTAAAATTATACCGTCAAAACTTGGGCATGCTTAAAATGAAGCAATGCTAAAGTTTTGCGTTAAAGTCATATTTTCAAGAATAGAATTCGCTTACTCTGTAAGCAAAACTTAAAAATCATTGATACATGTATTTGAAACAAAATCAATATTCATGAAGGTGGCCTTACTTACCTTTTAAGCAACCCTAAAACATCTTAATAATACATGTTCAAATCATTTCAACATTTAATAACGAACTAGCATTACAAAATGTTATCTAAAGCATCATTATAAAGAATTTGTAATCATTTCAATTTTCCAAATGAAATCCATATTTTCAAAAGGTTGCTTGCTTACCTGAGTCGATTCCTTTGTGCTTTCCATCCCTCGCTTTCTCCTTCCCTTCGCATATACGTGTCACATGGGTTTAATCCCATATGGCCCGTAACACGCTATCTTTAAATCATTCTTTGTTTGACATTAACACTTGTATTTCCCTATAACGACATATCCATACAAATTTAATACATAGGTTAATTCTTTCTTTCGATACTTATATCTTACGTAGGAATTTCTTGAAATTACTCAAGATATCCTTTCATATCCTATAATATACCAATCTTTATAAGCATAGTAATGGATCATTTTATTAAATACCCATGTCTAAGGTATTTATTCACTTAAATTTTCAAAAGACTTGTGTATATTCAACTCTTTGAATTTTCATTCAGTCTTTTTAACAACCACATACATATATAACTTTGTGATTGTTTATCACTTCATTTAATCCTCATGTTTAGAGTTCTAAACTTATGAAATCATTCAAATAGCTTGTTTAAAATCTTTAACAAGCCAAGTTCACTTTAAATTTTCGAAAGCTAATCTTTTTCAATTTATCCACATACACATACATAATTACCATAATCACTTCTACCCTTTCATTTCTTTGCATATACATATAAAAAATTATCAACCAATAATTTTTATAATCAACTTAAGGGTTTATATGGAATCTATAGCTTGCTAAATTCCATCGAAATTTCTGAAATTTATCCCCTTTTACGAAACAGCCCTATATGTTCTCATATTTTCAAATTTCATTTATGAAATTTGCACTTTAACTATACATACATGAGATACTATCCATTAACCATTCTTATAATCATTTGTAGGGCTTGTTTATGATTCATAATACCCTAAATTCACATAAAATTTCTGAAACTTATTTATTACATAAATTTAAATCTATACATAATTTAAGCATCCACTTAAAGGTACACCCATATATGACATATTTTTAATTCATTAACCCCTAATGCTTGTAATTCATCATATAACAATTTTGAATTAAATTAAAATACACAGAATTTCCTTCCTTTCATCCAGATTTCACGTCCCATTAATTTGCAAAATTTCACACTTTCTCTTATGCAGTTTGGACGGTAATTATCATAGCATAATTATTATATATATTTTTCCTCCTCCATATACTGCTGAACGTTAATTGGGCTAGACATTAAAAATTTATTGAAATCTGCTGGACGTGAATTTGGGCATGAATTAAATGACACACATAAAAATTTAATACCACATATCTGCTGGATGTAGTTTTGGGCAGAAATAAATAAAATGAAAATTTTATTTTATAACATAGCTGCTGAACGTAAATCTGGGCAGGAAAAATAAATATGAAAATTCTTTCCATATCACATCTGTTGGACGTGATTTTGGGCAGGAATTAAAAGGCATAAAAATTTTAATACCACACATCTGTTGGACGTAAGTTTTGGGCAGAAATGATTAAACATTTTTTTTCTTATATATATATATATCATGCTGCTGGACGTTAATTTAGGCATGACTATATTTATATATATTTTTTTCTCTCCATGAATTTTCTGGACGTGAAATGGAGCAGAAATAATTATATAAAAAAATTCTTTTTCATATCTTATATGCTGCACGTAACTTAGGAGAGGGATGAATAAAATTTTCAGCAACATGTCTAGAGTTTTGGATGTCTAATTAAAATGGCTAAATATTTTTTTCTTCTATGAATTTCCGAACATAAAGGGAGCATGAATTAAAAAAACAAAAAATCATTGCAGCACATCTGTTGAACGTGAAATGGGGCAGGAAAATCAATATGAAAAATTTATTTTTTCCATATCATACTACTGCACGTGACTTGGGTAGGAGATGAAAAATAGATAAATAAATAAAAAACTTAGCAAGTACCTGGAATATTGGACCGTTCTTACTGCCATAGCATCTTCCATTTTTTTTTCTCCCATCTTCACGTGAAAAGCATTCACTCCATTGCTGCATATATTTATAAGGGCTGGAATCTTCCTTTCTATTTGCCACCGAACTCATGCATTTTCTGCATATAGCAAATGCACCGTCCACCATGGCTAAATCTGAACCGTCCATTCCTCTCCATTTTTCTCATCAAATCTGGACTGTTGATTCCATTTCTTGCTGCCCAAGTTTATAGACTACCTACTGCCTAATTTTCCACCCTATTTTGCTGAAAAATAATTTTATGTAATTATCTAATAGCTGCTGAAATTAATGGACGTCCATACATACTATCCTTTGCATTAATTGGCTGCCCATTTTCCACGTTGAAACCAGCTACCCATTTATTTCATTGCTGTGGACGTCCCTATCTAGGTGCATTTTCCATGTAGTTTTTGTATTTTTTTATTTAATAATAATTGTCCAAACTTTATGCACATTGCTGTCCACAATATGCACGTAAATTTGACTTCTATTATGGCATTTTATGCCATAGTATTTTACTTTAATTTATGGCCATTTATTTACCCTAATTGCATAGGTAATTTTAATTATATATTTTTCATTAAAAAAATTGAAATATAATGCATATCACCATGGGCGTTCCCACCATGAGTCACATATGCACCTTAGCTTAGTCATATAAAAATCTCATCTAAAAAATATGAGTAGATGCTAAGATATTAGCAAAATAATTTAATTCATAAAATATCATAAAATCTTAGTCGATTAATCCATTTCCTTTCTTAATTTTATGATCCAATTCATCCATATGATTAAACCCATAATCATATGCTAGTCTTTCAAATTTCATCTCAATTGGCCTTATAGGCGTTAAGTTGTGAATTTTCTAGCGTTTTTCAACTTAACTCATTAATTATCATCCTAATTTTCATAAATAAAATTATGAAAATTAAAAAGATTATTCATGATATATTTATGTTTCCCAATTTTCATTAAGTCTCTTTAATCCTATTAACCCATTTTGGCCTATAACGATTAATTTAATCGTCATTTATAATTATTCGTCCTCATTGTAATAAATTCTCCAAATAATAAAATCATTCAAAATCACATTAAATCTTTCATGAATCATATTTTATGCGTAATGTATACCCGTAAGCTTTCATAGATTAAAGTATCATACCATCTTTGGCTATCTCTTACATTTTCAAGTCATTCTACTTTGTAAGTCATAAGATATAAACATATCAAATGTTAAATCAAAATTAAAATGATGATTAGCGTTAATTGCAAATTTCCACATAAACATTTTTCCATCCTTCGGTGTGCATAATTATCCTAATAACCTTGGAAAATTAATTTAATCACCTTGTTAAAATTAATTTTCTTTAATTTCATCTTAATACAAGCTTTGAACTATGTTTATTAGGTTCTCATATAGGTGGGGTTTCACATAACGAAAAGGTTTACACGAAAGGGTTTACTTGGAAAGGTTTATGTGCATATGTTTCTGTGGAGCCCCGAACCGAGGTGTCACATTTGTCCATACTCCAAGATCTTATCGATTGGTAAGTGTGAATCAGAATTATTGCCCTAATCACGCGGCGGGTTCTTAATTGGATCTCGTCCAAATTTTTTTTTCTTTTTTCTTTTATCACATAGAGACACATACTTATCATCAAATTTTAATTATCATAACCTGGTCATTTCATACATACATAATTTGAAAATTCCTTATCATATGTTCATTCATACCATATACAGACCAACATATCATAAAATTTTCTTCATACCTTCTTTTTCCTTTCCTTCCTAGCCTGTGCTATACCTATCTATGGTTTGAAAAGCAAAATGTGAGTCAAAACTCAGTAAGCAAGTGTTTTTTTTCATTTAAATGCATTTCTCCGGTTCAATAGTAGACACTTATCAAGTGATCTACTGTCAACCAGTGGAAACCTTTTCATAAAACCTTTTATAAAACATATGCTTGCAAACTTAACATGTAAACCTCTTTTTCATGAACATAAAAACGTTTTTCATAAAACTTTCTTTCTCCAAGGACATTCACATGTCCTTAAAACATTTTCCATAAAACCTTTTTAAAACAAGCATATGCATTATGCATAACGTTTTTATTCGTCTGGTAGGTGACACTTACCAAGTGATCACCCTTTCCTCCTTAGGAGAGAAACCATCTCTATTGATAACTCACGAGCCAGGCAGTTATTCGTGTTCTTTTCCCATTTCAGGGAGGGCGCCGCTGGCATTTCGCCTGTTGAAGCGACTTGGCCTATGTAGAAGGGGCCCATCTTGCAACCACGTCCGGTCTATATATCCTCTACAATAGACCTAGTACATAACTCATGTGCACATTCCTTTCTCCACGTTCTTATGCTAGCATGCTTTTTATAAAATTCCACAGACCCTAGTCTGTGATTTTTCTTTTTCAAAACTTGATGCTAGCATGTCATTTCAAAATAGTACAGACCTCGGCTTGTATTCCCTTTTCTAACTTGAAAACTTGGCACAACCCAAGTTAACAAGTTAATAAAAATATTTTGTAAGGATGACCATCCTTAAATAATTTTGAAAACATTTAAATTACACATTTTTAAATCATTTAAGATATTTGAAGGAAATATTTGAGAAATAGTAATTTCAAAACCTTGCTAAAATATTTTTAAATAAATTTTGAGCAGTAAAACAATTTTGAAAACATTTTAATATCTAAAGACAAAAGATTTTGCAAATGCTTTTCTTCCCATTTCTGAATTTTTCATGAACAAAGTATATACCAATGCATAATTTATTTTCTTTATATGGTATCATAATCTTTGTCCACATGACACATGAGTTACTTCTATATGAAGGTAAGCTTGTATGATCCTTTGGTCATTACTTTAAAAAACTCTTCATTCAGATCGATTATCGGTTGACCTTCCATAAATCTGCTTCAAAATATTTTAATAAATCATTTTAAATTCATTTGATAAAACCAAATATTATTTGGAAATTAAAATTTTCCTTTTCCATTATAATGCAACCATTTCCACATTTTTCCTTATTTTCATAAGGATTTGCTTATGATAAAGAAATTTCCACATAACTTAACATTTCTCCTTACTTTCATATGGATTTGCTTATAATAAAGCAATTTCGACATATTCTATGGTTGCAATTTATATATATAAAATCATTTTCAAAAAGTTTGCTTACCTACCTCTGTTTTGCTTCAGTCTGAATCCTTTATCTTTTTCTTTCCTTTGCCTATACAAGTGAAAAGGATATACATACTTTATCATACATATGTTATATTCATTTATGATCTTATTTTTCTCCATAATTTCTTATAGAGGTTAACCTTAAAAATACTTGGTCATTATTTCCTTATATGGATTTTTATCCATAAATCCTTAAAAATTCCATCATTAGATTTAAATATTAATCTCAAATTTTCTCCAAAATCACGCTATTTACTGTAGCAGTTACTGTAGCAAATCACTGTTCCCCGAGGTTACTGTTCATGGTTTCCAAATTTCGACATTTTTTCCAAAAATAAAAAATACCATGACATAGCTTATGCTTAGTATATCATGAAAAATTTCATACATTTTGAATTTATCATCATTTACTTGGCTAAATAAATCATTTTCTCTATATACTAAAAATCAACATAAATTCACTTAAGCATAATCCTTAATTCCAAAAATCATGAAATTAATATATCATCATTACAACATCATATTTATCATATTAATACATCCCAAATCATCATTTATCATTTTTGGAGCATTATTTACACATATCATATGCTATCTTCCCGAATGCTCCATCTTTGCTCCAAATTTTTGATGTTTTAGTATAATTCCGATTAAACATTATATATATACTTATTTTATCATGCTTAGGTATTATCTAAGCATGGTTTTACCCTACTTAACATCCAAAAGAAATTTGGGTAGAAATCACTTACCCGAAGTGGAGATATCCTACTTTTTCTTTCACTTTCTCTCTCTAACTTTCTCCTCTTCTTCCTTGAACGTGTGGGAGGGTTGGGAGCTGGAAATTCTCAAATGGAGCTGAGATTTTGATGCCTTGGACATCCCCCCTGCTGCCCTATTTTTCCTAGATTTTTAATTTATTAAAATTAATTATTTTTAAGCAAATTAATCTCAACCGTTGATATATGATAAGATTAATTTGTGGCCATTGGATTTGACCCCAAAATTCAACATCCCCTGCACGTCCAGCCATGTAGCTGCCTTTCATTTAATTTTTTTATTTTTTAATTATTTAATTTTAATAAAAAGTCAAAAGTAGCATTAATGAAAAATTAAGCTACTTTTTTATCTCTATTTGACGCTTCATCTTGACCTTTGATTTGTGATTTTCATCATATCTTAACCCATTCATCATGTTCATCAGGAATTTTTAACCATCCATAAAAAATTTCATCGATTTCCGACGCCCGGATTGCAAATTATGAATTTTTTTCTATTTTTCCACTAAAATCTAAATTTGTATTAAAATAATAAAAAGTAATGCTATTTTGTCTTGTAGTGATTAAATCCCTATTTTTTCTTTTTTGTGATTAGGCTAGTCCAAGTGATTAACTCTTAATCACGTGTCTTAATCTTCGGTTACTATTCAGATTCACTATTCACGTGGGTTAAATTCTTAATTGCATTATTTTAACCTCTAGTACACACATTTGCAAATATAAAATATTTTATGAATTTTATTTATCATAAAAATCAGTACAAAAATCTATGTGTTATTCCAGGATTGCGGGTTTCACAGCTTCGCTTTTGAAAAACCCAGAATTTGGGTCATGAAATGTTTATAGGAAATTTTTTTTGAAAAAGTTTAAAATGAAAATGCTTGCTTATTGAGTTTATCACTGACATTTTATTTTCTCTAATTTAAATGTAGTTAAATATAATAAGGAACCTATCATGCTTCTATATAACCTTTGATCAACTTGTTTACATTTTTCTTCTTTGTCAATTTTGATTGTAGCGGTTATAGGCATGTTTGCTCATTTGCTACTTTGTATACCAAATTTCTTAAGCATTTCCTTGATATACTTGGACTAATTTATAAAGATTCCTTCCCTTTGTTGCTTGATTTGCAGTCCAAGGAAGAAGATGAGTTCACCCATTATACTCATTTCAAACTCATTCTAATTAACTTAGAAAATTCTTGATATAAAATTTTATTAGTAGCTCCAAATACTATATCATCTATATAAATTTACACAATTAAAATGTCTTTTCCTTTATATTTAATAAAAAAAAGTAGCTTAAACCTTTCCTTTTGAAGTTTATGATAAATAAAAAACTTGCTAAGTCTTTCATACCAAGCTCTAAGAGTTTGTTTCAATCCATATAAGGTGTTGATCAATTTGTATACATACTTAGATTGATCCTTTTCTTCAAAATGAGGAAGTTATTCTACATACACCTCTTCATTGAGATATCTATTCAAAAATCTACTTTTAAGATCCACTTGAAACAATTTGAAGCCCATATGGGAAGCAAAGGTAGTAAAATGCGTATGACTTTCAATATAGCTATGGGGGTATATGATTCCTTAAAGTTGATTCCTTCTTCTTGTGAGTACCCTTTAGCTACAAATCTAACTTTATTTCTTACTATTAATCCACTTTCATCCAATTTGTTCCTGAATACCCACTTAGTACCAATAATCTTGTAATCTTTGGGTATAGGAACCGGCTGTCATACTTGATTTCTTTCAAATTGATTTAACTCTTCTTCTATTGTAACTATCCATTTTTATCATTGAGAACTTAATCAATTGAATTTGGCTCTATCTTTGATATAAATGCAAAATGTCCACATACGTTTTGCCTAAAGCCTCTAGTTTTCATTCATTCATATATCTCTTATAACTTGTTCAATTAGATGATCATTTTTGAATTTAAAATCTTTGAGAGGTATATAGGAAACGTTGCCTTCTCTTATCTCTACGTCTACACTTTGATCCTTTTTGAGTTATTCTCCCCTTTGCTTTCTCACATGTAACTTTCCAAAGTCCTTTGACAAATCTGCATCATTAATCTCATCTACCTTGGGAGTTGGGTTAAATTCATCAAAGGTAACACGAATAGGCTCTTCTATAATTTGATTTCTTTTGTTGAAAATTCTATATGTTTTGCTATTGAAGGAGTAACTAAGAAATATAGCTATTTTACTTTTAAATTCTAATTTTCTGAAGTTATTCTTTCTATTGTTCAATACATAGCATGTGCAACCAAAGACATGAAAATTTGAAATATTTAGTTTTCTGCCTTTCCATAGCTTATATGGGACTTTTTTCAAGATTGCTTTCATAGTTACCTAGTTCAAAACATGACAAGTTATACTTATAGTTTCATCCTAAAATTTTTTGGATAATTTATTTTCATTTAGTATAGTTCTAGTCGTCTATTGTATGGTTATATTTTTTCTTCTAATAACTCCATTTTGTTGAGGAGTTTTAAGTGCGGAAAATGTGTGGTGAATTCTTTTTTCTTTACAAAATTTTATGAAGCATTTGTTTTCAAACTCACCACCATGTCACTTTTAATAGATATAGTTATATTTTATTTTTCATTTTGCACTAGTTTCGAGAAGTTAACAAACATAGAGAAGGCTTCATCTTTGTTAGCTGTGAACATTATCCAAGTGAACCTTGAAAAATCATCAACAATAACATAAACATACTTCTTTCCTCTAAGGCTCCATATTGCGGATGGTCTTAAAGATTCATGTACAACAACTCAAGTGGTCTTGAAGTTGAAACTTCATTCTTTGGTGAGAACAAATCCTTTAACTATTTGGACATTTGACAAGCTTTGCAATTTTGTTCTTGTCATATTTGAGCTTTGGTAAACCTTCTACTAAAGCCTTTTTCCATAAAGTTTTGATATTTGACATGTTTATATGTCTAACTTTCTTGTGTCATACTCATGGATCAACAGTAACTAAACATTTTCCATCCAATTCATTAAGAGATACCAAATATATATTTTCATGTCTTTTTCCACTACAGACTATATTATCCCCATTAAAAATGTTGTATAGAGATGATTCAACCACAATTCTATAACCTTTGTTACACAATTAGTTAATGCTTATCAGATTGTGTTTGAGTCCATCAACAAATAAAACTTCCTCTATGGATGCATTTGAAATGCTATAAATATTTCCCTTACCACTTATTTTACCTTTTAATAGTTCCACTATTATAAGGTTTAAGCTCATGGAATAAAGCTTTATCTCCGATCATATGTATTGAATAACCACTATCTATAAACCAAGTATTGTTAGCTTTTACTTTAAGACAAACATCGTCATTGCTCATGTAGTTCGTTGAAGCAGTCACTCCTTTCACAAATTTTGTGGCTATAAGGTAGTTTGCGGTGTTTTCTTCTTAAATTCTTGCAACATAGAGGATTCTTGCACAATTTATAGTTTTATGCTCTTAATTTGAGGAACTGCTAGTTGATGATGAATCATCATTCACATACATCCCTCTGCCCTTAGGCTTTGAAAATCTTCTAGCACCGTTCTTTTCTTTCTTCACTCATCTTTCTCTTAATTTTTTTCTTTCGATGGAGGGCACTGAGCTTGCATATGCTCCATGTGGCACCCCAGGTTGAGCGTCACAACATTAGCCTTACTCCGGGACCGTTATTGATTGGTAAACGTGACCAGGATTGTTGCCTTGTCATACGACGAGATTTATTTGATATTTATCCACTTAATCTTAGCTCCTTAAAAGTTAATTGTTGGAAATATGTGTAAAATAAGCCAAGTCTATGTTTTGATGATTAACAAATCAATTTGAGTAAGTTTTGGTTACTAATATGTTTGTGGAAATGACTTAAGGTTATAAATTTGAAGAATATGAAGCATGGCAAGTCAAGTCAATTTTCAAGTCGACTCAGGCATCGACTTAGGCCAAATCGATCCCCAAGTTGACTCCAGCAGTGACTTCAAGACGCCATTTTCTTCCAGAGCAGAAATCAAGAATGAGAGGTGTCGAAGTCGCATCCCAAGTCGACTCCGCTTACGAATTGAGGTGAAGTTGCAGACCAAGTCGACTCAAGTCGCGACTTGGAGGCGTCATTTCTGTCTAGAGTTGAAATCGAGGAGCAGAGCTGCCGAAGTCGGAGACGAAGTCGACTCCGCATGCGACTTGGGTGAAGTCACAGACCAAGTCGACTCCAGTATCGACTTCAGTTGGACAGGGCAGAAACTTCAGAAGCCAAATCGGGGATTAGATCGATTTCAAGGTAGAACTTGAGTCAAGTTGAAGATCAAGTCGACTTCGATGTTTGACTTAGAACATATGAAGACTAATCCAAGTCCAAAGAAAGCAAGATGCATGAATTCAACTATTCTAATCAAAATATATTGGACTTGTTCATGAATACAAAAGATTCAAGACTCAAGAACTCAAGGTTTGCAAATCATGGAGCGAAAGGACATCAAGCTAGAATGATAACACAGTGGTCCAAAGAGATATAAATCAAGGAAGAAACAACCAAACATGAAGTAACTCAAGCAAGCAAAGCATTCCAAGGATTTCAAGTTCATCAAGCAAGCTATCGAGGTGAAGTCGCACCCGAAGTCGACTCCACCTGCGACTTGGGTCAAGTCGAGGACCAAGTCGACCCAGACCGGAACTTGAAGAAGTTGGGAACAGGCGAAGTTGCACCCGAAGTCGACTCCATCTGCGACTTGGGCGAAGTCGCACCCGAAGTCGACTCCACCTGCGACTTGGGTCGCAACGGTCGGAAAATTTTCGAACGTTGGCGCATTAAATGCGCGCCACCTACCCCCAAACATTCGGATTCCCTCCACAATTATAAAAGGCATTCAATATGAACGAGGAGGGCAGCTGAGAATTCATTAAGTGTGCATAACTCCTATCTTCAAGAGCATTAAGTGATCAAGCTAACATTGAGAAGAAGAACTTTGCTTCCAAACTGCCAAAAGCTGCTTGCTGAATCTCTAAGCCTACACTACAAGTTCTTCTCTGCACCAAATCTGCGTTTACACAACAGTAATGTGTAGAAACTTTCTTTTGTTATTACTTGTTGTATTGAACTTGTTTTAGCTTGGGTAGCTAAGAACAAGTGTAAGCAAAGTAGTGTGTGATTGGAGTGGAACTCGTCACCTACTTGTGCTGTGTATTGTTGATGCCCCCTAGAGCTAGAATCTAGAAGAGAGCAGAGGCTCTAGTTGTATATGCCCTCTAGAGCTAGAATCTAGAAGAGAGTGAAGACTCTAGTTGTATTCGCAGGATACATAGTGGAACCCAAGTCATAAGGGGTGTGAGCTTGGAAGAGTGGAGTAGGGAGGTTGCCCGAACCACTATAAAATCTTGTGAGTTCATTTATAGTTTATGCTCTTTACATTATTGCTCTCATTTTGTTTCTTCATAAAGGGGACTAGATTAATCCGGGGTAAAGTTTCTGTTTAAGTTGTAAATTTTTAAATACCCAATTCACCCCTCCCCTCTTGGGTAACTGCCATTAACTCGGGACCAACAAGTGGTATCAGAGCAGGTCTTTGAGTTATACCAAAGAGATCTTTTGATATGGCATCCCAATCGACTTCCGTTCCCGCATTTTCCGAAGGCCAATCTTTTACTAGGCCACCATTGTTTGATGGGAACAATTTCGGCTATTGGAAGCTTCGTATGAAGCAATTTATCATGGCTACAGATATGGATTCTTGGATTGCAATCCAAGATGGTGTGACTTTGCCTATTGATGAAAGAACTTCCAAATGGACCGATGAGGAAGTAAAAATTGTAAAGAGCAACGCCAAGGCTATGAATTCATTATTCTGTGCTCTTACGGCTTCCGAATATGATAGAGTATCCTCTTGTTTAACTGCCAAAGAGATATGGGATACACTAACATCTATTTATGAATGAACTTCTCAAGTCCAAGGGACAAAGAGAAATATTTTGATTGGAGAATTTGAAAACTTTAGAATGCTAGAAACAGAAAATATTTCTGAAATATTTGCTAGATTCTCTAAAATTACTAATGTCTTGAAAGGTTTTGGAAGGGAAATTTCTGAATCTGAACATGTTATGAAGATTCTAAGGGCGCTACCCGATTCATGGACTCCAAAAATTACTGCAATAGAAGAAGCCAAAGACCTAAACACATTGAAGCTAGAAGATCTTATTAGCTCATTAATGTCACATGAGCTAATCAAGAAAAGAAATGAAGATCATCACAAAGGCAAGAGAACCATTGCATTGAAAGCAGCACATAACTCGGATGAGTCAACCTCCTCATCTCATAACGACGATGAAGACATTGCATTGTTGACCCGGAAATTTCGAAAGTTCGTAAGGAGAGAAAAGAACTTCAAGGATCTTCAAGAGAGACCTCGAAAAGAGAAGAAGAAGGAAGCTACAAAGTGCTATAGATGCGGCGGTATGGGACATATGTAAGCTCAATGTCCTACACCCGAAGAGAAATCAAAGGATCAACAAGAAAGGAGGAAAAGACATGAAAGCAGAAAATTCCAAAGGCCAAAGGGAAGAGGAATGTACATGAACGAAGAAATTTCATCAACAAGCAGCTCCTCAACCGATGATTTTGATGCGGCAAATTGTGCAAGAATATGCTGCATGGCGCGGATTGAGCAAGAAGAAGATTTGTTGTGTTTAAACACAACAGAAGTTTTGAAAGAGCAAACCACCTCAACCAAGTACACAAGTAATGAAGAGGTAACTTCCAAATTTTGCTATTCTCAATCTACTCACTCTTCTATTCAAGAATGTCTCAAATGTGCTGAATTAGAAGAATTACAACATGCATATGATTCATTATATGAGGAAATTAAAAAACTAGGAAATAAGTTATCATTAAAGAGACAACAATGCAATTCCATTATTATTGTAAATGGAAAACTAGCTGAAAGTACATCAAAACTGAAAGATGAAAATGAATTGCTTTTGAAAGAAGTAGAGAAATTGAAAAAGGAGAATGAATCCTTAAATGAATCATTAGCTAAATTCTCTAATCCAGGAGAAAATGTAAAATTTTTTCTGAACATGACCTCTCAAACAAATAAAAGAGGTCTTGGATACTCCACATTTGAGCAAAGAGAAAGTGGCAAATCGAATGTGCCAATACTTGGGAAAAATCAAACCAAAACTGCACCTATCTACAAGCCCAAAGGGAAACATACTACGTGGACTAGAAGGCCAATTGTTGAATCAATACATACTTAGAGGCCTACTCCTAGATTACCAATGGCTTGCAATTTTTGCAATAAGATGGGTCATAAAGTCTATAATGTAACTTTAAGAAATTATATGACCATGGTGCAAAATTATTTTGGGTTCCAAGAAAAACGAGATTTGGGCTTTCTAAGTTAGAACAACAAAGATTAAATCAGGTTACTAACCCAAATGGACCCATAAAATGGGTACCAAAGAGATAAGATTTATTTGCTCATTTTTCAGATATGTTTCAAAGCAAAGGTAAGCAACGTTTGGTTCATGGATAGCGGTTGCTCAAGGCATATGACCGGTGAAAGAAGTTTATTTCATAAACTCAAGCCTTGCAACGATGGAACTGTTGCCTTTGGAAATAATGAAAAAGGTAAAATCAAAGGTAAAGGAAATATTTATAGTATTTCAAATGCATGTATGGAAGATATTTTATTTGTTGAAGGACTCAAGCATAATTTAATGAGTATTAGTCAATTATGTGACAAAGGGTACAAGGTTGTGTTTGAATCATCTATATGTAATGTATTTGATGGAGAACATATCATGTTTAGCGGAAAAAGACATGGAAATGTATATTTGGTTTCACTTGATGAACTAGATGGTCAATGTGTAATGGCCATTGACAATTATTCATGGGTTTGGCATAAGAGGCTTGGACATGTAAATATGTCAAACATTAAAACCCTATGGAAAAAGAATTTGGTAGAAGGATTGCCAAAATTGAAATACGACAAAGATAAAATTTGCAAGTCATGTCAATTGTCAAAACAACCTAAAATGCCTTTCTCTACCAAAAAGGAGATTTCCACCACTAGGCCACTTGAATTGCTACACATGGATCTATATGGGCCATCCGATATTTTAACCATTGGTGGAAAGAAATATGTGTTGGTAATAGTTGATGATTTTTCAAGATTCACATGGGTAATTCTCTTAGCTAGCAAAGATGAAGCTTTCTCTATGTTTGCAACTTTTGTCAACTTGGTGCAAAATGAAAAACAATGTACTATTATGACTATTAGAAGTGATCATGGTGGTGAGTTTGAAAATAAACGATTCATAGAATTATGTAATGAAAAAGGAATTCATCACACATTTTCTGCACCAAGAACTCCACAAGAAAATGGAGTGGTTGAAAGGAAAAATAGAACCATACAAGAGATGGCTAGAACAATGCTAAATGAGAGTAAATTATCCAAGAAATTTTGGGGTGAAGCTGTAAGTACAGCTTGTCATGTGTTGAACCGAGTTACCATTAGAGCAATCTTGAAAAAGACCCCATATGAGCTATGGAAAGGTAGAAAATCAAATATTTCATATTTTCATGCTTTTGGTTGCACATGTTATGTTTTGAACAATGGAAAAACCAACTTGGAAAAATTGGATGCTAAAAGTGATGAGCAATATTCCTTGGTTACTCATCAAATAGCAAAGCATATAGAGTCTTCAATAAAAGAAACCAAGTTGTAGAAGAATCAATACATGTTGTTTTTTATGAATGTAACCCATGCTCCAAAAGAAAAGATGATTTAAGTGATGCAGATGATGTCATAAGCAATCTTGAAAAACTGCATTTGGAGAAGCAAGAAGAATCCATGGAGGAGAGGATAAGTGAAGGTAATAATTCCTATAAACCTCCAACTGATTTAAAGTTCAAAAATGACCATCCAATTGAGCAAGTTATAGGGAATGTTTATGAAGGTGTAAAGACTAGAAGGTCAAAACAAAATGTTTGTGGACAATACGCCTTTGTATCCAAAATTGAACCATCCACTATTGATCAAGCTCTTGATGATGAAAACTGGATCATAGCAATGCAAGAAGAGCTAAATCAATTTGAAAGAAACCAAGTCTGGCATCTTGTTCCAAGACCAAAGGACTGCATTGTCATTGGTACAAAATGATTTTTTAGGAACAAATTAGATGAAAGTGGACTTGTGGTGAGAAACAAAGCAAGACTTGTGGCAAAAGGATACTTACAAGAAGTAGGAATAGACTTTGAGGAATCCTATGCCCCGGTTGCTAGATTAGAGGTCATTCGCATCTTACTAGCTTTTGCATCTCACATGAACTTTAAATTGTTTCAAATGGATGTTAAAAGTGCATTTTTGAATGGATATATATATATATATATATGAAGAGGTGTATGTTGAACAACCACCTGGATTTGAGGAGAAAGATCAATCTAAATTTGTATACAAATTAACCAAAGCATTATATGGATTAAAACAAGCTCCAAGAGCTTGGTATGAGAGATTAAGCAAATTTTTGATTGATCATGACTTTCAAAAGGGAAAGGTAGACACCATTTTGTTTATCAAATACAAAGAAAAAGATATCTTGATTATTCAAATTTATGTTGATGACATTATTTTTGGTGTTACTAATGAGATTCTTTGTTAAGAATTTTCTGAGCTTATGCAGAAAGAATTTGAGATGAGTATGATGGGGGAGCTGAATTTCTTCCTTGGACTACAAATCAAGCAACTAAATGAAGGAATTTTCATCAACCAGTCTAAGTATATCAAAGAAATGTTGAAGAAGTTTGGCATGGAAAATAGCAAAGGGGCAAACACGCCTATGAGCTCAACAATTAAAATTGACAAAGATGAGAAAGGAAAAACAATTGATTTAAAATTATATAGAAGCATGATAGGTTCTTTATTATATTTAACTGCTTCTATGCTTGATGTATTGTTTAGTGTGTGTATGTGCTCTAGATTTCAATCATGTCCAAAAGAATCACACTTGGTAGCTGTAAAAAGAATTTTCAAATATTTGGTAGACACTACCAACATAGGACTTTGGTATCCAAAGGGCTCTAATTTTGATCTAATCGGCTACTCGGATGCTGATTTTGCCGGTTACAAAGTAGATAGAAAAAGCACTAGTGGAACATGTCAAGAAAACAAACTAGTGTTGCTCTATCTACGGCGGAAGCCGAATACATTGCCGCCGGGAGCTGTTGTGCCCAATTGCTTTGGATGAAACAACAACTTAGGGACTATGGCATGAATTTTAAGGATATACCTATTAAACATGATAATACAAGTGCCATATGTTTAACTAAAAATCCAGTATTGCATTCTAGAATCAAACATATAGACCTTAGACATCATTTTATTAGAGAACATGTAGAAAATCATGACATATGTTTGGAATATGTAAGAACAGAAGATCAAATTGCAGATATATTCACTAAACCTCTAGCAAAAGAACAATTTTATAAAATTAGAAATGATATGGGAATGCTTGAATTAACTTAGCAAAGCATAGGTTCAGGGGGAGCAACCCCACCATTCTCATAAAATTTTACCCACTCTATCTCAATTTTTTGATACATTGACAAAAAGGGGAGAAGAGATCGGGATTTGAGTCTAAGTGGTTTTGAGAAGAGATCGGGATTTGAGTCTAAGTTTTTATGACTAGTTTTAAGTTTTTTGTTTGAATGTTTTTTGATTGTTTGCATGAGTATGATAAAAACTTCAAAATGCAAAATTGGCATGTTTTTAAGACATTGAAAGGTATACACTCAAATCAGTTTTGTCAATCATCAAAAAGGGGGAGATTGTTGGAAATATATGGAAAATAAGCCAAGTCTATGTTTTGATGATTAACAAATCAATTTGAGTAAGTTTTGGTTACTAATATGTTTGTGGAAATGAATTAAGGTTATAAATTTGAAGAATATGAAGCATGGCAAGTCAAGTCGACTCAGGCATCGACTTAAGCCAAGTCAATCCCCAAGTCGACTCCAGCAGCGACTTCAAGACGCCATTTTCTTCCAGAGCTGAAATCAAGAATGAGAGGTGCCGAAGTCGCATCCCAAGTCGACTCCGCTTGCAACTTGAGGTGAAGTTGCAGACCAAGTCGACTCCAGTCGCGACTTGGAGGCGTTATTTCTCTCCAGAGTTGAAATCGAGGAGTAGAGCTGCCGAAGTAGGAGACGAAGTCGGCTCCGCATGCGACTTGGGTGAAGTCGCAGACCAAGTCGACTCCAGTATCGACTTTAGTTGGACAGGGCAGAAACTTCAGAAGCCAAATCGGGGATTAGATCGATTTCAAAGTAGAACTTGAGTCAAGTTAAAGATCAAGTCGACTTCGATGTTCAACTTGGAACATATGAAGACTAATCCAAGTCCAAAGAAAGCAAGATGCATGAATTCAACTATTCTAATCAAAATATATTGGACTTGTTCATGAATACAAAAGATTCAAGACTCAAGGACTCAAGGTTTGCAAATCATGGAGCTAAAGGACATCAAGCTAGAATGATAACACAGTGGTCCAAAGAGATATAAATCAAGGAAGAAACAACTAAACATGAAGTAACTCAAGCAAGCAAAGCATTCCAAGGATTTCAAGTTCATCAAGCAAGCTGTCGAGGTGAAGTCGCACTCGAAGTCAACTCCACCTGTGACTTGGGTCAAGTCGAGGACCAAGTCGACCCAGACTGGAACTTGAAGAAGTTTCGAACAGGCAAAGTCGCACCCGAAGTCGACTCCACCTGCGACTTGGGTCGCAACGGTCGAAAAATTTTCGAACGTTGGCGCATTTAATGCGCGCCACCTACCCCCAAACGTTCGGATTCCCTCCAAAATTATAAAAAGGCATTCAATATGAACGAGGAGGGCAGCTGAGAATTCATTAAGTGTGCATAACTCCTATCTTCAAGAGCATTAAGTGATCAAGCCAACATTGAGAAGAAGAACTTTGCTTCCAAACTGCCAAGAGCTGTTTGCTGAATCTCTAAGCCTACACTACAAGTTCTTCTCTACACTAAATCTGCGTCTACACAACAGTAACGTGTAGAAATTTTCTTTTGTTATTACTTGTTGTGTTGAACTTATTTTAGCTTGGGTAGCTAAGAACAAGTGTAAGCAAAGTAGTGTGTGATTGGAGTGGAACTCGTCAGCTACTTGTGCTGTGTATTGTTGATGCCCCCTAGAGCTAGAATCTAGAAGAGAGCAGAGGCTCTGGTTGTATATGCCCCCTAGAGCTAGAATCTAGAAGAGAGTGAAGACTCTAGTTGTATTCGCGGAATACATAGTGGAACCCAAGTCACAAGGGGTGTGAGCTTGGAAGAGTGGAGTAGGGAGGTTGCCCGAACCACTATAAATCTTGTGTGTTCATTTTTGATTTTTGCTCTTTACATTATTGCTCTTATTTTGTTTCTTCATAAAGGGGACTAGATTAATCTGGGGTAAAGTTTCTGTTTAAGTTGTAAATTTTTAAATACCCAATTTACCCCTCCCCTCTTGGGTAACTGCCATTAACTCGGGATCAACATTAATGTCATTAGACATATTCCAATTTCCATCATGTGTCAATTTAGGCCATTACTAAACCTTGATATACCCATATTATATCACATAACTCATATTCATTCATAATATGATAAATCATACCTCAGCATTTGTCCATAAAAGTTTTTCTCCATCCATAGCCACATAACATAAAATATTTCTAATACATTTTAAGCATATAGTTGATGTTTTAGGCTTCATACATTAATCTAAAAATTTGAGATTATGTTTAATCATCAAAACAGCAACATAATCATGCATTTCAACACATATTCATACATTTTTGCATTTTACCAATTCATATAAGTCATTTATCACATATCTATGCTTAGCCTTCCACATACACTTAACTTACAACACATAACTTATGTGTTTCTTAAAATCTTTCAATACAGAAACTTGCATTTTAATTCAGCTTGATTAAAACCCTTAATTAACATATAATTTAGAGTTTAATTACTGAATTTTAATTCATTTATCATTGGGTTCCAAAACAGCAACGTTAGGACCCGTTTTTCATCCTTTCAACGCCTCTTTTGATACTTAAATCAAAACAGATTTTTAATTCATAAATTTCAGCAATTAATCATGCTTTTATTAACCCAAATTTAGGGTATTATCGTACATTTAAAATCCATGATTTAGTTGCGTCCAAAACAGCAACATCTCAAGCATGTAGGGTACCCCTTTTTACCCCGTTTTGACGTCCTTATGTATATGCCTCAAAAAATCAGATTTAGGGAAAATATTTCCAAGTCCTTTTTGGACATCCAAAGTATCCTAATCTTAGGGTATTTTACCCTCTAAAAACATTCATGAATCAATCATTTACAAAACAGCAACATAATACACATGTAAGGTACCCATTTCGGCCCCCATTTGGACGTTCCCATATATTACCCCAAAAAATAGATTTAGGGCTATATCTTCCAACCCATATAGGAAGTCCAAAGGGTCCTTAATTTAGGATACTTTTCCCTACAATTCATCCATAAACAATTCAAGCTACTCCATCCACATTTTTAACATAAAAATGGAAAAATTGGGTAATACATGAGACCTAAGTTCCATTTTTGATAAAATCATTAACATATAACCAAATCAACATGTGTAACCCATAAGAATATGAATCATGTCCTAATTATCATGATTAAACCAAACAGAAACTTGACTTAGGGTTTTAAGAAATTTCAAGATAGGTTTCATCTCAAAAATCAACCCTAACATCCCATTTAACCCTCTTGAACCCTTGATTTCATTTATACCATTCAAATATCATTCAATACCCTCATCAAGGGCATCATAACTCATCCTTTAAAGGTTCATTATGAATCATAATTTGAGAGAAGAAAACTTAGTTTAGATGATCCAAAATTCAAGATTCACTTACGTGGATTGAATCAACTTTGAATCCAACCTCCTTAGCTAGAATCCTCTTCTCTTTCTTCTCTTTTTTCCTTCCCTTTTTCTCCTCTTTCTTTTTGGATTTGGGCACGTCCAAGGCTGCCTTGCTCTTGAGATTTTTTCTTTGAGAATTTTCTCTCTCTAACCTTCCTTGCATATGGACGTCCAACCTTATGTAGCTTGAGTTTTTTCCAGCTTTTTGACCCCACTTTGCCACATCATATGAGGGTAAATCAATGCCCTCTTATCCCTTAATGTGTCAGTTAATTCTTACTCTAGTAAAATATGCATTTACCATTTATCAAAAATCATCAAATCAAGCTCATTTAAGAGCTACCTAGCTGTCCACTTGAAACATCCCATGTAGCAGCTCCTTTTTGACAATTTTTGTGAAACCTTGACCTACATAGGATTCATATATATGCATTTGTATGATTCAAGTATGATTTGATTGAATTATAAATGATTTAAGGGCAATATTGAGGATTTATGGCAATTAGGTCAGAGGATATGAATGATGATAAAAATCAATCACTCTAAGTCGAAATGGGCCAATATGATTAAAGTGGCTTAATGATGATTAAAAAGGTATTAGTGTGCCATGAAAAATTAATTGACCCCTAATTGAGATACATTACTAGGTGATTAAATGACCATTAATTTAAAACTACAAAATGGTGGAAAAAATGCAAAAAGGCAGCTGTAAAAAGTGGACGTTGCAATGGACAGCAACATGAGCTCCAAGATGGACCATCCAAAGGGCTGATTATTTGATTTTTTTAATCTTTTAAAAATGCCAAATATGTGCCTAAGTAATATACATATTAGGGTGCATATTAGGGTGAATAAATGACCATTAAAAAAGGCTGCAAAATTGTTGAAAAAAAATGGATAAGCAGCAGCTACATGGGACGTGATTCAGTGGACAACTTGGTGATCAATTAATGATATGGATAATTGATGAATTTTTATTTAAGAAAATTGTGAAATACATGGACTAAATTTTTCCATTTCAGAAAGAGGGATTAATATATATTAAATTACCCTCAAAACATGTGCAAAATGGGGCCCACAAGCTGGAAATTCAAGCTACCTCTTATGATGGACTTCCATATGCATATGGGTTGGAAGTTAGAAAATTTCAAGAGTTACAAATACTCATTCCAGCAGCTGCACATCCTCCTCACTTAGCAAGAGCAAAGCCAAGAAAAATGAGAGAAAAAGGAAAAGAAAAGGAGAAAATAAGCCAAGGAAATTAGCTTAAGAAGTTGAGCTTAAGTGTTAATCGATTCAAGTAAGTATACTCTTGAGTTTGAGTCATTTTAATCTATTTTTTTTAACTCAATCTATGAGTCATGAATATTATTCATAATGCACTCTTAAAGGAGGATTTATGACACCCTTAATTAGGATATTAAATGGAAATTTAATGGCAAGTTTGCAATTAAGGATTCAAGTGGAAAGAGAATGATGTTTAGGGTGGATTTTGAGTTCATAACCTAGCTGAAACTTGCTTGAATTTTTGTGTAATGTTGCTATTTTATTAAGTTGATATGATTACATGATAATTCATGTTTAGATGTTTTATATATGTTGAATTTATCATGATTTATGAATTTTAGAAGGAAGGCTAAGTAGGGTTACTCTTAAGACCCGAATTCCATGTTTAGATGTTGAAAATGATACATGAAGTAGCTTAAATGAATTTTAGATGATTAAGAGGGTAAAATATCCTAAACATAGGGTAATTTGGACGTGAAAAAGGGCTTAGAAAGGACTGCCCAAAATCGGATTTAGAAGGTTAACATGTGGACGTCCAAAGTGGTGTAGAAAAGGTACCCTACATGCATGAAAAGTTGCTGTTTTGCAAGAAACCTATATATGGACTTTAAATATGTGAAAATACCCTAAATTTGGGTTAAGAAAAGTGGGATTAATTGCTGAAATTAAATGGTTAAAAATCTGTTTAGATTTGAGTATCAAAAGGGACGTTGAAAGTATAAAAATCAGGTCCCAAAGTTGGAAGTTTATTACTTCATATGATGTATAATGAATGATCAATGAATGTGTTATGACATGTACGAATGTTACCCTAAGTATGGGAATTGAATACATGATGTAATGAATGGTTTGATGCATGAGTATGTTATATATATATACTCGACTTGGAATTCAAGTGGGTTATGAATATTTATGAAAAAGGGGTTGGAAAACTAAGTTGAATGCAAGCCAATAGAATTTACATGAATGCTATATTATTCTTACATGTATAGGCAAAGGAAAATAAAAGATTGATCCAAAAAGCTCACGTGAACAAGGTAAGCAAGCGAAATTTCTAAAATGATGCTTTCTTTCATTTTCATTAAAAGGTATTTAAGGATGGTCATTCCTTTATCTCAATGTATTATGAAATGTTAATTCAATTATGATAATGAATTGCTTACTGTTTTGCAATTATTCATGAAAAATGATGAAGTATGGATTTATATGATGTTTCTTTGAAACAATGTTTAAAAGGGATAGTGCAAAGAATTCTCTACATGAGAATGACAAGTTCCATGTATAAGAGGTATATAATGCCGGGGTAACTAAAGGTCATGCATGGAATGGAAATCAAGTAGGTTGTCCAGGTAGTGAGTGGATAAGGAGTCCCCCTTAACATTTCCAAGTCGGAAGGTCCGGCGCCAAGAATGGAAAGGATCATGTCATGAAAAAAAATATTTCCCGAGCTAGCGTACCGTCACATAAAGGATATTGTCATGAATGGAAATGATGAATTTGCACATCCCATATTTATGAATGTCTATGAAAGTTTTATGAAAATATTTTTGCTCTGCAGGTAGTTGATCACTTGCTAAGTGTCTCTACTAAATGGAGAGAAATGTTTTTGAAAAAGGTTTCCTTCGAAACGATTTGCCTAAAAATATGTATTAAGCTTGCTTATTGAGTATACAACTCACATTTTATTTTCCAAACCCATAGACAGGTGAAAGAAGAGACCTGACAAAGGAGCACGAGTCGACCATTGAAGAAATGAAAAACATTATAAGTGCATGATTATTTATGTTGGATGGTTGTAAAATAATTTGATGTTTCTCTGTTGACATTTATGGATGATACATGTTGTGACATCTGATTTATGAGAAAGTTTGAAATATATCGTGAATATCATGCTTAGTTATGAAATTATTGGATGAAAATGACCTAAATATGCATGAGATGAAAAATAGAAGGAAATAAATGCCTAAGGAAACATTTTTTTTGGGATAAATATCCATTGAAACCCGCCGTGTGACAGGGTAACAATCCTGATCACGTTTATCAATCAATAGATCCCGAGATAAGGATGTGACGCTCGGGCTGGGGCGTCACAATTTTTTCCATGAAATTTCACATGGTTTAATGCTCCATTACTTACTCTAGGTGCTTATCTACTTAGATGCATATTTGAGAATTTTCAAAAATAAAAAATCATGCATTATCCCCACCTTGGGCGTCCTATGCATTGCCATCACATCTAAGCCTCCTTTAGCTACACCTTAGCCCTTTAAAACCAAGCATTTAAGCTCTTGATTTTCCATGTATTTTAGCATTTTTAGTAATTCATAAAATCCACTTGGAATTGCCTCCTTTTGACACCTCATATATGTTATTAAATAATACATTTAATCCACTTGCTTTTACATAAATGCTATGGTACTTTAGGGTGCACAAAGTCAAAGCTGCTCACCTTTTTCTGATTAAGCATATTCCCATGGTAATTATCTTAATCCAATTCTTCCATAGCCTTAAGCATATAATTTTATTCACCCGTTTCAAGTTTCGTCTCAATACAACTTTTCTATGTCAAGTTATGATCATTTGAAATTATCCATTGAGCTTGAGATGAAAATAAATAATTATCATCTTAATCCCATTATATTTTCCTTAATTCAATCCATCCATAGGATTGAGCCCAAATTCATGTGCTTATCTTTTAAATTTCATCTCAATCCCCCTTATAGGCGTCAAGTTATGAATTTTCAACATTTTCCAAGTTAATTCTATAATTCTCATTTTAATTTTCATAAATTAAATCATGAAAATTTAAAAAATTATTCATGCTACATTAGCATTTTCTAATCTTCATTAAGGTCCTTTAGTCATATTGACTCACATTGGGTTATGGCGATTAATTTTAATCACCATTCTTAATCATAACCCTAATTGCAAAAATTCACCAATTTATAAAAATTATTCATAAACCAACCAATTCATACATGAATCATAATTACAGCTTAAATGCACTTATATGAGCCCTACTTGGGTCTGGGTATTACAATCTTCCCCTCCTTATAATAGGTTTCATCCCGAAACCTTCTACTTTTGAAATAATTGGGGATACTTTCTTTCTACTTCTTCCTTTAGTTCCCAAGTAGCCTCGCTTTCGAAATACTGGTTCCATTGAACTTTAACATACTCGATTTCTCTATTCTGAAGCTTCTGTACTTTATGATCTAAGATTCTAAGTGGTCTTTCCTCATAATTTAAATGATCCTGAATTGGTAAATTTTCTGCTATTAGTACATGGGTTGGGTCTAGAACATACTTTCTTAACATTGAAATGTGGAAAACATTATGCACTAAGGCTAGCACTGGAGGTAACGCTATTCTATAGGCTAACTTCCCAATTCCTTCTAATACTTCAAATGGCCCAATATACCTAGGATTTAACTTGCCTTTTTTCCCAAACCTTGTAACTCCTTTGAATGGAGTGATCCTTATAAAAATATGTTCGCCAACTTGGATATTCAAATCCCTTCTCTTGCAGTCTATGTAACTCTTTTGCCTACTCTAGGCTGTAAGTATACACTGGCGAATGACTTATACTTTGTCTGCCATTCGTTGAGACAAGTCTGGGGCTAGCTTTTTCTCTCCCACTTTATCCTAGTTTAATGGTGTTTGATGATAACTCATAGAAATGAGAGTTATTATGGCCTATTTTAGACTATATTTGCGCGTTAGTCCAAGACATTAGGCATAGTTTGCATCCATTTAGCTTAATTTTCACTCGCTTTGCATTTTAGGAGCATTATTTAGTTTTTATGTATTTTTAGCATAAATTAGGCATTTTTAGTTCATTTATTTGGTTTATTCATTCTTTGTAGGAAGGACGGGCAATATAAAGGCATGCAGGCAAGTGGAATGCAGAAAAAAACCAAGTCAAGGAGCGGTGAGTTGGCGCCTAGGCGCCAGCTAGGGGCACCCAGGCGCCACTTTACCAACATGCAGACATGCTCAAAAGTGTTTGAAGGACAAAAGCTTCCAAAGGGTTGGCGCCAAGGCGCCATGGCATGATCACACAGGTGATCCAGGAGAGTTTCCAAGTCATGAAGCATCCAAAGAGTTGGCGCCTAGGTACCAAGGCATGAATTCCTAGGGCATCCAGACAGGTTTCTAAGTTACCCAGCACACAAAGAATTGGCGCCTGGGCGCCACTACGCATCTGTACGCGCAAATTTCTATACGTGTGCTGCGCAAATCCACTTTATAAATAGAAACCTAGGGTTCGCGTGAGAGAGAGAGAGAGCCCAAAGCCGAAAAAGACAGCCAGAGAAGGAAGACAACTCAATTGAAAACGCGGATTGAAGAGAAGATTCAACCCCGTTGGTGGAAACCGCTGGAAAATCAGTTTTCATTTTATCTTTTTATTTTTCTTTCTCTATTTTTCTAGATACTTACAATAATGGATGTAAAGGATTTTGTGATCATGTCTTTGAACTAAACTTTCTTTAGATGGATAGTTAGGATGAATTGACATCTAACTATATTGTATTGGTTCTTTAAGATTCAGGAATGAATATTTGATTTCTTATATGATTGCGTGTGTGATTTACCCTTGTATATGTGGTTTAATGCTTTTTTACAAGATTAGCTACCTTGTAAGATGATTTAATTGCTTGATTAATCCTTGGAAAAGGAAAATCTCTGCTAGATCCATGTGTAGGGCATAGGTTTCCTCTTTTTAAGGGGAGTTGTTTAATTGATAGGAATATACCGTTAAACCCTGTGTAGTCAAAACACAGGTTATGAACTTATCAATTCCACTTGTTTTAATGGCATGGGAACATAGCAATTGAATAGGGTGTAATTAGCTTTATATACGTTGGAAGACTTATATAAAGATTATTGAACTTGGACTAGTAAATCCATTCACAATCCAATAAAAAAGAACCAATGTAATATAAGTTAGATTCAAGGATTCCAAGCTATCCATCTGCCATCCCAAATCGATAAACCTGTTTCTAGTATTCCAGCGATTCCGTGGACTCTATTCTGATTTCTTATTACGTTTGTTAGCTTTAGTTTTTAAATTCAAAAACTCAGAATTTTCTACCTACCAAAAGCAGTTAAACTAATTAATAATTCCAGTTAGACAATTCCTCGTGGGAATGATACTCTACTCTCTCTTTATTACTTGATTCGGCACGTATACTTGCATTAAAAGCGAGCATTTTAATAGACATATACACAGCTCGTCAAGTTTTTGGCACCGTTGCCGAGGAATTGGTTTAACTAATTATTAATAGTTTTATTGCTTTCTTGTACAAGTCTGTAGAATAGTTCATTTTCATAATTTCTTTTAGTTTAGAATTTTTCCGCTAGTTTCAATTGAATTGGTTTTTGCAGGTTAATTTCATTTTGCATGCACCGAGGCAGAGCCAGAAAGGAGATTGTTATTCCTTTTGATCCAGAACTCGAAAGAACCTATCTGAGAAAACATCACAAGAGCAGGGAAGCTAGGAGCCAATAGCATACCATGGAGCGCATTGCGAATCAGGACGAGAACATTCACGCAAACCAATAGGGGAACCAAAGGATCGAGATTCTAAATCATCCACCACAAGATGATTTGGACCAACCCATTTGGGATCTCATTGCGCTTGGACAAAATGCAGTTTAGACTAGCATCACACCTCCACCTATCGACACTAACAACTTTGAAATCAAACGGTGATTTTCCAGATCCTCCAATCCATTGGGCAGTTTCCGGGATTGTCTTTTGAAGATCCACACCGCCATCTGCGAAATTTCCTGCATATCATAAACACGTTCAAGCAGAACAGAGTCTCCGATGAAGCAATGCGGCTACAGACCTTTCCATTTTCACTGAGGGATAAAGCTTCGAAACTCTAACCCCACACCCCGGCGCCATTTTTTCCCCCTTTTCTCATTGCTCTTAATTCTCCCCTTGATTCCAAGCCATTTCAACCCAAATCCAACCCCATTTCATCAAGCAATCACCTTCCCATTCCATCCATTCTGTTTTCCATTTCATTCTCATTTTTTCCCTCTTCTTAGATCCATTCAAATCCATCTAAAAATTCATTTTTTCAACACCAAATCCTAAGCAACACCCCTACACTTGGTTCCCCATCATTTTTCCCTTCATTTAGGCTCCATTTGAAGCCCGATTTTCATCTCTTCTTCCGACCGGCATTGGAAATCACTGTCAACAGATCGGCGCCTAGGCGCCACTACCCCACGCCCCGGCGCAAGTTCAGAAACATCAATAGGGCCGAATTTTAAGTGGAAAGCTTCAGGGGGTAAAAATTCTTCATCTTTGAGGCATTTTCTTTGATTTGCAGTTACTTGGTGATTGTTTCGGTGGAAGATTGGATTGGATTGGATTGGTTGATTTTTGTGGATTAATCGGTGGATTGGAGGTTGCCTTGTGTGGTTGGTTTTGTGGATTGCTTGGTGATTGGTTTTTGATAATTGGAAATTAACAGTATATTATGTGGGCATTTATACCAATTTTATGGGGAATTATTTGAGTTCAATATGAAATTTGGTTTAAAATGTGATTTTTGCATCAATTGGGTGTTGAACATGAATTTTAAGATATTTAATAACTTTTATAATCTTTCGGCTTGAAATTTCATTCCATTCTTTTGTCTAAGGGAATTCGGACAAGAAGAAACAGGGAACACTTAAGAGCACGATGGATGGAAGAAAAGAGAAACCAAAGCAAGCAAGGGTGTCGGCGCCTAGGCGCCACCCCACAGGCCCATGCCAGAATCTCCAACACCACATTTCAGTCTGCTTCCAGAGAGTTGGCGCCTAGGAGCCACTTCACCAACGTGCTGAAAAGTCTGAAAGGATTTTGGGGATCACAAGGAAGGACGGGACACACGAAGGCAAAGCGGATGAGTTGAATGCAAGCTGAGGCATCTAGAAGCAGAGAGTTGGCGCCTAGGCGCCACCTCATCTACATGCAACTCGAGTGCAGACGTCGTTGAAGCTATAGTTCAGAAATTACATCCAGGGAGTTGGCGCCTAGGGGCCACCCAGGGGCGCCCAGGCTCCAAGTAGGAGTAGCTACAAAAGTTAAGGAGAAGCTCTAGGCAGGGACAGTACAGAGAGTAGCGCCAGCTAGGGGCGTCTAGGCGCCAGTGCAAAAATTTCTAGGGTTTCCAGAATGTGTCCAAACTGCTCAGCACACAGAGAGTTGGCACCTAGGCGCCAATACGCAGACCTGCGTACGATTATGAGCGGCTGGCTCATTTTAAGGGATATATAAAACCCTTTGAGGGTTCCGAAAGAAAAAGAATTTTTTTTCGAAGGAGAAGGTCGTTTTTCAGAGAGAGAAAGAGAGATAGAGAGAGAGGTAGAGAGCATAGGTGAGAGGAGAACCAGCGAGTTGCGTGGGGCAACCGACACATCATCGGAGCTCCAAACTAATAAGCTTTTTTTCTGTTTATTTTTATTGTCTTGTTTAAGATGGGATGTTATGTTAATTCTCTGTTGGACTTGAACATGCTGGGCTAAACCCTTAATCTAGGGTTTAGGATGTAGCATCCGTACAATGTAGCATGGTGTGGATGTTAATTTATTTATGATGAATATTGTTGTTAATTTAATATCTTGTGATTTAATGCTTGCTTGGTGTGAAGGCCTGCACTTTGGCAATGATTCCCATATATTAGGTGATGGAACCGAGAGGTGGAAATCTAATATACGATAATCAAGATATTAAACCTAGAAATCTAAGACCATGAGAATAGGCATGATGACCTTGAGGAATTCCATGAACAAGCCACAGAACTTAATGAATTCTAATTAACTTAATCCCATGAGAATAGGTGGTTAAGAAAATTAGGATACGCCTTGTAGGTTTCGAGAGAAGGTGCAAGGATAAATTAGAGTTTGTTCTCCTTTAAAAAACAATATCCAGAGTAAATAATTATACCACTACCCGTTGCAAAAGACGCATGTGAAATCCTAGACCCTAGATACTCACACTCTCAATTTCTCAAATCAATCTAATTTCTATTTTATTTTCTCTTCCCAATTTCCTATGTATTTTCCATTTAATTTACTACATCCCTTTCAACTTTTATAATCCATTAAATCCGACAAGAAAGTGTTTAAAAGAAGAATTTTTAGTCCCAAATTCCCTGTGGATCGATATTTTATATACTACAATCTACGACCCGTGCACTTACGGTGAGATTGCGAACAGTTTTGTGGAGGTTGGATTGGAGCTGGTTGTCAAATTTTTGGAGGTTGGCTTGTGTGGTTTGTGTTTGATTTTTGCTTGCAAGGATTGTTTGAAACTATTGGTTGGAGACATGGCTTCCTCGTCAACTGCCAAAAGGAAGAAAGTTCAGGAGCCGGTGGAATTTGATGCCAACCGTTTTGTGTCCACTCAGGCATTCAAGTGGTACACGGACTCCCTTCAGAAGTGGCACCTGATTTCGGAGAGGGGAAGCATTCGCGGATGCTACTCTTGCCAACCTGAATGCCTGGGGATGGCAAAAGTTCTTAGCGCAGCCTCAGCCTGCTATCACACTGGTAGTTAAAGATTTTTATGCGAATGCGGTGGAGCATGAGCAGGGGCGGGTTAAGGTCAGAGGAAAGATTGTTCCATTTCATGCTAAAGCGATCAACTCCCACTACAGGTTGTGTTCTTTCGAGCACCCGGATATGTACGAGGCCTTCCTATAGGGAGAGGACAGAGACGCCAACTCCATTACGAGCTATTTCTGCAAGAAGCCACTGGTATGGAAGTCGACAGGTGGGCAGCTCACCTCGTTCAAGCATGGTGATATGCTTTACCACGGGAGGATGATATTTCATTTCATCTCAGCCCGAATGATGCCGTCGACTCACGTCAGCGAAGTGACGATGGATAGGACGCTACTGCTTCACGCCATATACAGCGGCATGTCAATTGACGTGGGCAGGCTAATCTATAACTAGATTTGTGCCTGTGCGACTCCACCCCGGGGCAGCTACTACTTCCCATCACTCATTACCGGGCTCTGCAAGCGGGCAGCAGTCAGATGGGAGCAGACGGATGAGGTCCTGAACTGTCAGGAGATCATTGATGACCTCTCCTACCACACCCAGCCTCGAGTCTGCATCGCCACGATGCACCCTAGAGTAGCTCCACCAGCGGGACCCTCCTCGCAGCCGCTATCCACGGGCGAGCGACTGACCAACCTGGAGAACTTGGTAACAGCCCAAGCCAGGTACATGCGTCAGTCCGACAGGGCGATAAAGGCCTATCTATGTCAGATTGAGGAGGACCGCTAGATCGACACCTCGACACTCCCGCCCTTCCCATCGATGCCCCCGGAGTTTCGTGCCTGCTTCGGGCAACCATCCCAAGTAAGGTGGTTAACTATATGATTAATGGTATAAATGAGGGGTCAAAAGGAGGTAATTACACATGCATTTTATGAATTACTTTAATTGACAAAATCCATGATAAAATTCAGTGATTAATGACATGATTTAAAAGTTATTGGATTAGCTCAAAGGAGCATGAAATAGGTGGCATGGAATGGACGTCCAAATGGGTTATTTACATGATATTTTTTATTTTTAAAAATTACAAAATATGTAATTAAGTGAGCTACATGACAAAAGTGGTTAATGATATTTATTTGGGATGGATTTTGTGGCACAAAATGCCAAAAGTCCAATGCACAAGTGACGTTTAAAAAATGGACAGCAACATGGAAGGTTGACAATGTGTTCATTCAAGATATTTTTGGATTTTTTATTAATTTTTTTAATAAGCTAAATTGACCTCTAAGTAGGCTATTAGCTAGGGTAGTTAATTATCCATTAATTAAAGTGGAAATTAGGTGTGGAAAATGGCAAAGCAGCTGATAAAATGGACGTCCAACCAAGGGGGCAGATTTTGTCCATTAATATATGGATTTTGATGAATTTGTTTTAAGATAATTACATAATTTATTCGGACCATATTTTGCCATGTCAGCAATAGGGGATAAGCATGTCTTAATCATGCTTTAAATAAAGTAAAAAGTGGGACCCACTAGCTGGAAAATTCAACTTTTGCCCCAAGTACATGTCCATTTGATTAAGGGGGAGGAGAGAGAAAATGCTAAGGAGCAAACCCATTTTCCAGTAGCCCTTCACGTCCCCATTTTCCAGCAACTTGAGGGGGAGAAAAAGAGAAGGAAAAATGGGAAGAAAGAAGACGAACCAAGCTAGGAAAAATGGAGTCCACGTTGATTCAATTTCAAGTAAGTATACCCATTGATTTTAGGTTGAAAATCATAACTGGAATTTTCTTAAATCCTATGTGATGCTGCTGTTTTAATGTTTAATCATGATTATATGATGATTCATGATTAGATGAATTATATAAGTTGATTTATAAAGTTTAATTTTAGGAATTAATCAACCCATATCATCTAATCTACACTTATGTGTAGTAAATCTGAACTGGAAAAGAAAAATATGGAAGCAACAGTAAATAAATGAATTTTATCATAAAAATTTATGGAAAGACTTATTATGGGGTGATTAATGAACGACCAAATTTTCAGTTCAACAGGATAAGCATGTTGGAAATTAAAAATCCAAAAATAACCTGAACAGGGTTGAACGGGTGTCAGGATTAGCTGCACTAAATGAGTAACCGGGACTTGGCATCAACAAATAGCAAGGTTCGCATAAAACAGCAAAGGAAAGTCACAGTAATAACGCATTAAAACTAAAATTCTCCCCAGATACCCTGAAATATGGTGAGGGTAGCCAAAAAAAACACAAATCTCCAGATATCCTGAAATATGGTGAGGAGAATTTTGCAATAAGTTTGGGGGGAAAAGAATGTGCAGTTGGGCAAAAATTGAATCCAGTGAATGATTACCATTCTCCCTTGACCAGTTAGTTCAGCTTAAACCTTGGTTTGCCTGCATTCATTGATTTTCTAACCAATTTTTTGATCAAGTGGAAAATTAGCATGTTGAATGATGACCATGTACTAGGAAAATTTTGTCACCCACATGTAACTTGGTTTGAGAATGAAAATGCAGGCCCAGTTTTGTGTAATGAATGATTTTTCAAGTTTAGATTATTCTTGACCTTGTTGAGCAAATAAATGGATTAATCAAAGCATAACGGGAAGCAAGTTGAGTTGACAGGGTTCACATTCATTCATTTATTGATTGTGTTTGCAGGTGTTGCTCGAGGACTAGTAACATTTAAGTTTGGGGGTGTGATAACTCATAGAAATGCGAGTTATCATGACACATTTTAGACTATATTTGCGCATTAGTCCAAGAGATTAGGCCTAGTTTGCATCAATTTAGCTTAATTTTCACTCGCTTTGCATTTTAGGAGCATTATTTAGTTTTTATGCATTTTTAGCATAAATTAGGCATTTTTAGTTCATTTATTATGTTTATTCATTCTTTGCAGGAAGGACAGGCAATATAAAGGCATGCGGGCAAGTGGAATGCAGAACAAAACCAAGTCAAGGAGCAGTGAGTTAGCGCTTAGGCGCCAGCTACGGCGCCTAGGTGCCGCTTCACCAACATGCAAACATGCTCAAAAGTGTTTGAAGGACAAAAGCTTCCAGAGGGTTGGCGCCTAGGCGCCATGGCATGATCACACAGGTGTTCCAAGAGAGTTTCCAAGTCATGAAGCATCCAGAGAGTTGGCGCCTAGGTGCCAAGGGATGAATTCCTAGGGCATCTAGACAGGTTTCTAAGTTACCCAGCATACAGAGAGTTGGCGCCTAGGCGCCACTACGCATCCGTACGTGCAAATTTCTATACGTGTGTTGCGCAAATTCATTTTATAAATAGAAACCTAGGGTTCACGTGAGAGAGAGAGAGAGAGCCCAAAGCCGAAAAAGACAGCCAGAGAAGGAAGACAACTCGATTGAAAGCACGGATTGAAGAGAAGATTCAACCCCATTGGTGGAAACCGCTGGAAAACCAGTTTTCTCTTTATCTTTCTATTTTTCTTTCTCTATTTTTCTATATACTTACAATAATGGATGTAAAGGAGTTTATGATCATGTCTTTGAACTAAACTTCCTTTAAATGGATAGTTAGGATGAATTGACATCTAACTATATTGTATTGGTTCTTTAAGATTTAGGAATGAATATTTGATTTCCTATATGATTGTGTATGTGATTTACCCTTGCATATGTGGTTTAATGCTTTTTACAAGATTAGCTACCTTGTAAGATGATTTAATTGCTTGATTAATCCTTGGAAATGGAAAATCTCTGCTAGATCCATGTGTAGGGCATAGGTTTCCTCTTTTTAAGGGGAGTTGTTTAATGGATAGGAATATACCATTAAACCTTGTGTAGTCAATAAACAGGTTATGAACTTATCAATTCCACTTTATTTAATGACATGAGAATATATCAATTGAATAGGGTGTAATTAGCTTTATATACGTTGGAAGACTTATACAAAGATTATTGAAATTGGACTATTAAATCCATGCACAATCCAATGAAAAAGAACCAATGCAATATAAGTTAGAATCAAGGATTCCGAGCTATCCATCTGCCATCCCAGATTGATAAACCCGTTTCTAGTATTCTAGCGATTCCGTGGACTCTATTCTGATTTCTTATTGCGTTTGTTAGCTTTAGTTTTTAAATTCAAAAATTGAAAAATTTCTACCTACCGAAAGCAGTTAAACTAATTAATAATTCTAGTTAGACAATTCCTCATGTGAACGATACTCTACTCACTCTTTATTACTTGATTTGGCATGTATACTTGCGTTAAAAGCGAGCATTTTAATAGACATATACGCAGCTCGTCATTCGACACCGTTGTGTATACAATGCTTCAAATGGAGTTATTTGAATACTAGCCTAATAGCTATTATTGTACACAAACTCCGCTATCGATACATATTGATCCCACGATCCTCCAAATTTCAATATACACATACGGAGCATATCCTCGATAATCTAGTTTACCTGCTCTGTCTGTTCATCTATCTGGGGATGAAACTCCATACTGAACTTAAGTTGGGTACCTAGAATTTCGTGTAAACTCTTTCAAAATTGGGACGTAAACGTTGTATCCCGATCAGATACTATTGACTTAGGCACTCCGTGAAGTCGTACAATTTTTTTATAGTATACCTTGGCTAGTCTTTCAGCTGTATAAGTTCTCTTCATGGGTATAAAATGTGCAACTTTGGCTAATCAATCCACTATTACCCATATAGAGTCGTTTCTTGCTTGAGTCTTAGGCAATCCTTTTATGAAATCCATAGTTATATCGTCTCACTTCCATTCCGGAACTTCCAAAGACTGTAATTTTCAGGCATCCGTTGGTGATCTGCCTTCACCCTTTGACATGTTAAGCACTTAGACACGTATTTAGCGATCTCTCTTTTCATGTTATTCCACCAATATCCTTTCTTGAGATCTTGATACATCTTCGTGCTTCCTGGATGCATAGAAAATGACAAAAAATGTGCTTCTTTTAGAATTTGTTCCTTCATTTCTCCTGAGTTAGGTATGCATAGGCAACTCTTGTACCGGTACATACCTAGGTCGTCAATTACAAATTCATTTAACTCCTTTTTCTTCATCTTTTCCACATATGTATGTAGGTCTGCATCCTCTTGCTACGCACTCTTGATCTGTTCAAATAAGGATGATTGTATGTGCATTTGTGATAATCTCACTTGAACTCCAGGAGGACATACAATCAATTCCAATTGCCTTAATTCTCGAAGCAATTCTTCCTCCTTTGTGATAAGGTGCACTATACTGGCATTTCTACTCAATGCATCGGCTACCACATTTGCCTTACCAGGATGGTATAAAATCTCCAAATCGTAATCCTATAACAATTTAAGCCATCTCTGTTGTCTCATGTTCAACTCATTTTGAGTGAAAATATACTTAAGGCTTTTGTGATCTGTATAAATTTCACATCTGACACCATACAGGTAGTGTCTCCAAATTTTCAACGCAAACACCACTGCAACTAATTCTAAGTTGTGACTGGGGTAGCTTACCTTATTGGGCTTCAACTGCAGTGATGCATAAGCTATCACCTTGCCTTTCTGCATTAGCACGCAACCCAGTCCCTTTCTTGAAGCATCACTGTAAGCTAGAAATCCTTCATTTCCTTCTGATAGGGTTAGGAAAGGCGCTTTTACCAACCGTTGTTTCAATTCTTGGAAACTGCACTCGCATTCTTCAGACCATACATACTTGACTTCTTTATGAGTCAATCTTGTTAACGGGGCTGATAACTGTGAAAAGCCTTCAACAAATCTTCTGTAGTAGCCTGCCAATCCCAGAAAACTTCTGATTTCTGTAATGGTCGTTGGTCTCGGCCACTATAATACTGCCTCAATCTTCTGAGGATCGACTTGTGCACTTTTTTTTGAGATTATATGCCCAAGAAATGCCACTTGTTTAACCAAAACTCACGTTTCTTTAGCTTTAGCATATAATTTCTCTTGTCTTAGCCTTTCTAGTACCCTTCTCAAATGAACTTCATGCTCCTCTTCCTACTTGGAGTATATCAGGATATCATCAATAAATACAACCATAAATTGATCCAAATAATTCCAAAATACCTTGTTCATCATATCTATAAATACAGCAGGGGTATTAGTGAGCTCGAAAGGCATCACTAAAAACTCATAGTATCCATACCTAGTTCGAAAAGTTGTCTTGTGAACATTGGTAGGACTTATCCTTAGCTGATGGTACCCCGACTACAAATCAATTTTAGAAAATGTTGTAGCTCCTTTCAATTGATCGAATAGATCATCAATCCTTGGCAATGGTTACTTGTTCTTTATTGTAACTGTAATACTCAGACCTAAGTAGGACTCATATAAGTGCATTTAAGATGTAAATATGATTTATGTATGAATTGATTGATTTATAGATGATTTTTATGAATTGATGAATTTTGCAATTAGGGTTGCGATTAAGAATGGTGATTAAGACTAATCGTCATAGCCCACAGTAAGTCAAGATGACTAAAGGGGCTTAATGAGGATTAAAATATGCTAATATGGCATGAATATTTATTTTAATTTTCATCATTTAATTAATAGAAATTAGAATAAAAATTATGGAATTATGATGGAAAATATAAAAAATTCATAACTTGACGCCTATAAGGCGGATTGAGATGAAATTTGACAGGTAAGCTCATGACTTTGGGCTCAACCTTATGAGTGGATTAGATTAAGGAAAAATGTGATGGGATTAAAAGTCTGAAATTAGATCCTAAATTAAACGTTAATTAAGGGGTTTAATCATATTAAAATCGGATGCAAGTTGTGTGAAACCCCAATCTTAGACACGTGTATAAAATTCTAGGTAATATATTTGAAAAATATACATTCATGAGTATGAATTATATGGGAATAGAGGTTAAAATAATTATTTATGAAATTCGGATGAATAGTGCACGTGAATAGTAATCCTGAGATTAAGACATGTATTAAGAGTTAATCACTTAAATTAACTTAACCACAAAAAGACGAAAAAGGATATTTAATCATTACAAGACGAAATAGCAATATTTTTTGATATTTTAATGGAATTTTGGATTTTAGTGGAAAATTAAAGAAAAATTCATAATTTGCAATCCGGGCGTCGGATTTCGATGAAATTTTTTATGGATGGTTAAAAATTCATGATGGACAGGATGAGTGGTCCAAGATTTATCAAAAATTATGAATCAAGGGTCAAGATCAAACTTCATTTGGAGATCAAAAATCACTTTTTCCTTTAACATTAATGTAGGTTTGACTTTTGATTATTTTAATTAAGTAAATAATATTTTTAATTAATGAAAAATTTATACAAATCTCAAGGAAGGCATGGGCGTGGATAGGGCTTGACTTTTGAGCCAAAATCAATGGCTCACATTTGATCTTATCAAGTGATCAATGGCTTGGATGAATTTGGATAAAAAAATGCAGTTTTAATAAAATAAAAATAATAAAAAGGGAGCTGCAAGTGGGGATGCCCAAGGCAGCAAGGGGACAGCAAGAGCAGCTGCACATGGCTCAAAAAATTTGATTGGATTTGATAAAAAAATATTTGGAATTTAATACCTCAAGCAAAGGGGGTAAATTGTAATTTGATGAAAAATGCATGCCTATAAAAGGGGCCAAGGGGTGGACGTCCAAGGCACTCCAAACCCAGCTCCATTTGAGCATTTCCCCCCCCCCCACCACGTTTTTACCTTAGAAAGAGAAGGAGAGAAGGAAAGAGAGAGAAAGGGCAAGTTGGAGGAGAGATTTTCCACTTTCGGTAAGCAATTTCTTTCCAAATTTCTTTTGGATGTTAATTAGGGTAAAACCATGCTTAGATAATATCTAAGCATGAGAAAATAAGTATAGTAATAATGCTTAATCGGAATTATGTCAAAAACATCAAAAATTTGGAACAAAGATGGAGCATTTGGGAAGATAGCATATGATATGTGTAAATAATGCTCCAAAAATGATAAATGATGGTTTGAGATGTATGAATATGAAAACTATGATGTTGGACTGATGATATATTAATTTCATAATTTTTGGAATTAAGGATTATGCTTAAGTGAATTTATGTTGATTTTTAGTATATGGAGAAAATAATTTTTTTGGCCAAGTAAATGGTGATAAATTCAAAATATATAAAATTTCCCATGATATACTAAGCATAAGCTATATCATGGTATTTTTTATTTTTGGAAACAATGTCAATTTTTGGAACCCATGAATAGTACCCACGTTGCTGCGAATAGTAACCTTAGGTGAACAGTGAACAGTAATTTGCTACAGTGACATGAACATTAATTATGAACAGTAAACAGCGTGATTTTGGGAAAAATTAAGATTCATTTTTATATTTTATGAGGATATATGGATGGAATTTTTAAAGAATTTATGGATAAAAATTCATATAAGGAGGTAATGACCAAGTGTATTTATAAGATTAACCTCTATAAAAATGAAGTAATGGATGATTATAAAGCATGTATGGGAAGTAAACTAAGACATGAAATGATATAGATAAAATATCATTTTTCCTTGTATAAGAAAAAGAAAGGAAAAGGAGGAGGACATAGACTGAGGAGGTAAGCAAGCTATACGCTTTCTAAAATATTTCTAAATGATTGCAAATTGTTTGCTCACATGTTTTATGAATTATTTTTAAGGATGAACATTCCTATAATGCTTTACATGAAATGATTGCTAACTGCTTGTTAAATTACTTTCTAAATGATTTATCAAGTTTTATGGAGCATGTCATGTCGGCATATGTATGTATGAACATGGTGCACAAGGAAGAGGCTTTGGTGGAGGTAGTAAGCGGATCAGGGATCCCCTTTCACTATTGCCGAGTCGCAAGGGCTATGTGCCAGCGGCGTCCTCCCAAGAGGGTAGAGGCAAAGGAAAGTCACGTGTGAATGAATATATTACATTTTTATGAAATACATAAGTATAAAAAGGTTTACATGATGTTTTATCAAAACAATGTTTCAAAAAGGGATGGTGCAAATAATTCTCTACATGAGAATGAAAAATCACCTGGTGTAAGAGGTATATAATGCCGGAAAAATCAAAAGTCATGCATGTAGGAGACCATGTAGGCTAATCAAGGTAAAGGACACAAGGTCCCCCTTGACGAGGCCAAGTCGGAGAGAGAGCCGGCGTATTGGATCATACTATGTGAGATGTTTCCTGGGCTAGCGTACCCATACACGAAGGTCTATGTCATGAATGGAAAGGAAGCATTTGCACATCCAATGTTTATGAAATAATTTTTACGAAAAGGTTTCTATTCCATTGGTAGTTGATCACTTGGTAAGTGTCTCCTATCAAATGGGAAGAAATACATTTGAATGAAAGGAAAATGTTTACTTGCCAAAGAAAAAGGCTTTCTTACTGAGTATTATTACTCATATATGTTTTCAAAATGACAAACAGGATATGGAGCTGACTCATAAAGGATGTCGAGTAGAAATGACCTGCAAATTTAATTGCAGTTCTATGCATGCGTCCAAAGGGACAAATGTATGATAATCATGTTGAAGACATGTTTTATGGATATTACAAACATGATTTTACTTATGTGAATTATTTCAATAAAAAGAAGATATGAATGGTTTTATGATGATATGGATGAGTCTATTATAAATGGTAAATGGTGCGGAATGCAAAGACATGAAATGATATTTATGCGATGAAAGAAAAGAAAAAGAAAAAGAAAAGAAAAAAAATTAGATGAGATCCAATTAGGTACCCGCCGTGTGATCAGGGCAACAATCCTGAGTCACATTTACCAATCGACAAGATCTTGGAGTAAGGACTATGTGGATGCCTCGGTTCGGGACGCAACAAGTTGCAGTGTTAAGAAATTTTAAGAAACACATAATATGTGTTGTAAGTTGAATGTATGTGGATGGATATATATGAATGGATGATAGATGACTTATATGGAATTGCTATAATGCAAAAATGCATGAATATGTGATGAAATGCATAAGTATGTTTCTGTATGGATGATTTTTTATTATCTCAAACTTTAAGATTAATTTATGAAGCATAAGACGTCAATTCTATGCTTAAAATGAGCATTGACGTAGGAAAAATGAAACAATAAGTGAAAAATGATAAATGGGTGATATAAACCCCCACATATTGAATTATAAATGATTATTATGTGTTTACCCTAAATATGGGTTTAAAACACAAAATAGATGAATGTTATAATGCACAAATGAATATTATGAACGTATGTCCGACCTGAAACTCAAGTTGGTTATGCGTGAAATGGGTTATGGGTTTGAAAAACTAAGTGAATGCAAGCAAATGAATTTGTTATGAACGCAATGCTATTTTTATGTATAGGCAAAGGAAAAGAAAATGTTGACACGGAAAGCTAAGTGAACAAGGTAAGCAAGCAAATTTTATAAATGCTTTGTTTATCAAAATATGATCAAATGTTTATCAATGATGTTCTAACTATTTGGATGATTTAGCAAATGAATGTTTTAAATTCTTTCTAAGTTGTTTAAGGATGGTCATTCCTTTATATCAATGTGTATTGAAATGATATTTCCAATATGATAAATAAATTGCTTACTATTTCGCAATTATTATGAAAAGTGATGAATCATGGATTTATGAATGAAAAATCATGCTAGCATGTCAAGGATCATATTTATGAAAGGAATCATGTGCACAAAGCATGAGGTCCACCTTAAAGGTGTAAGCGGACCAATTGTCCTCCTTTGTTGCGGCCAAGTCGCTAAGATAGGCCTCGGGCCGGTGGCGCCTCCTTGGATTGGGAGAGAGGATGAAAATGGATGGTTGCCTAGCTAGCTCCTATCTAAAGATGTCATGTTTTAAAATAATGCATAGCATTGTTTATGATATACCCTAGATGGGTATAAGAAGCATATTTTTATGATATACCCTCGAGTGAGTATAATATTGCTTTCTAAGTTATGTTAAATGAATATGAATTGCCTGAAAATCTTATAGCTTGCTTATTGAGTTTCGACTCACGATTTTGTTTTCCAAACCCTAAATACAGGTAAAAGGAATCATCAATGCAAGGAGCACAGGTGGAGATTCAAGGATCAATGATTTTTTATAAGTTACCTGTGTATGAACCTATGGATTGAATGGTTGTTAAATGATGACATTAAATAGTTGTTTAATGTTGTATAAGAATTATGATATGTTTTTATGACTATGGATGGAGAAAAAATTTTATGGTCAAATGTTATGGTATGAAATATCATGTCATGATTAATTAATGATTTTATGATAGCATATGTGTATTTCTCAAATGATTTAATGACCTAAAAAGGCATTTGATTGAAATTGGAATGTTTGAAATGTTATAAACTCCTAAAGAGTTAGGATTAAGTGGATAAATATCCAATAAAGTCCGCCGTGTGATGGGGAAACAATCATGATCACGTTTACCAATCAATAGGTCTTGGAGTAAGGTTGTGACGCTCGGGCCGAGGTGCCATAGAAGTTGGTATCAAAGCATGGATTGGTAAATAGGCATGAAAAATTTTCTAAGTATGAAAATTTATAGCATATGTGCTAGTTATGTGATTATAGGATGATTTATTTATGCTTATGATGATTTGCATTATGATGTTTTGAATATAGCTGACTTGCTCTGTTTAAATTGTAGATGGCAGATAGAGGAAAGAAAGTCGTGAGTGTGGAGGGGCTTAGAAAAGAAAGGGAGGAGGAGGAGCGAAAAGACGGATAGAGGAGAACGTAAATAGATGGTGGAATGCAGCTCAATTCCCACTAGTTCCTCCAAGTTTCTCACCTAGGCACGCTCCGACACAAGCTCAGGGAGGTTACCATGTCAACCTGTATCCACAAGGGAAAAATCTAGAAGGGTCCACGAGCTAAGCTCCTAAGGTGGAGAACACTACATCATCGCGTTCTGACCACCAGATAGATCTACCAGTCCCATTTGATTTGATATATCCACATGATCTCTAAAAATTTTGAGATCAGACCCCAGCACCTATACCCCCTAACGAAGGTCCGTGGTACAGATTTGCTGACGGACTAGTCCAATTTAGACATGGGGTAATTTGGGAAAGAATCCATCAGAGGGAGAAGGAATAGCTATTGCTGTAGAGCAGCGTCGAACACAGGGAATTCTAGAAACACCCATTGCACCGGGCCTCAACGAAGTCGTTATTCACATAGTGGGAGAGGTTGGTGAACCCATCCAATTTGAGAAAGGAAATAAAAATAATAATGATGATAGTGATAACGATGATGAGGACCCGATAGAATACCTTGCTCCTAAGGTAGAGGAGAAGGAGGGTGAAAGTGAAGAAGAAGAGGAGGACGAAGAGAATAATGATGATGATGATAGTAGTGATGGAGGCAAGGAAGATGTCCCTGCATGGTTGGATACGAGCACAATTACCGATGAACCCACTCAGGTTCTGCCTAATCATAGGCATTACATAAGGAGGGATCCTGGTAGGAGATGATTTGTTTTTATGAACTTTTATGAAAGTTTGTATAATTATGGTTTGATGATACTCTTTAATAATGGTCTGATGTGAGACATACATGTATAATTATGGTGTGGTAAATGACATGCATGTATATATGTGTGTTATGTTATGACATGTTTAAGACTTTGTTTCTTGAATGGAATGTTTTGATAATGTGAATGATGAGATTAGTTATGATGATATAACTATATCTAAGGATTTTGAATGCATGAAATGAAATGAATGAATGGATATGAGTATGTATGATTGATGAATGATGGAATATGATAGGGATATGATTGTGTGATTTAACCATATGATGATGAAATGTGTATATGATGACCCAACACTAACCATGAATGAAAGTTATGTACTTTTGATATATTCAGAAAAAGCACCATGGTTGATACAAGGTCAAGGGTCAGAAAGAACAAGGGAAAGGAAATTGCTACAAAAGTTCCCAGCCAGCATGAGGTTGGAGAATCTAGCAGACTTAAAAGGGATAGGCCTGAATCACAAGGGCCAAACCAAAGAAATCAACAAAGACGGGCAGATGAAAGCCCAAAAACAAATAGAGAACAAGAACAAATGCATGCTAAAATAATCGAGAACAGAGTAGCTACAACGATAAAAGAATCTATGCAACAAGCTACTCGAGATTGGGCAACACAAGCTGCAGATATTATTTAAGGCTTGTGGGAAGGACTTAGTAGGCCCAATTGGGAAGTGTTGAAAAGGAAGGACCCATTCTGACGACTAACTCGATTCCCCTTATAGCACTCACAACAAACAAGAATCAGTTGATAGAAGCAGACAGGAGGGGAATAAAAGCATTCCTTACACAACGGCCTCCTAAATTTATATGTGAACCCGATCCTGTTCAAGCTGAACAATGGATGACGAAGATCCAAAAACTGTTCAGGATATCTCCATGTAATGACAGGCAAAAGATGTTGTGTGCCACTCATCTGTTGATAACGGATGCACATGAGTGGTGGGAGACAATTTTGATTACTATGCCGCACCCAAAGGAGGTGACATGACAAACATTTGTAGTGGAATTCAATAAGGAATATCTCTCGGTAGGATTACAGAGTCAGAAAGTCATAGAGTTTGAGAGACTCTATCAAGGGAGGATGACTGTGATGGAATACGCCACCAAGTTCAATGCCTTGGTGAGGTATGTACCACGAATAGCAAATGTGCCAGAGAACAAGACACAAAGATTCCAGCAAGGACTGAGGCCATACCTCAGAGAAAGTCTATCCCGTCTATTGATCAAGGACTATGCATCAAGTGTAGAAAGGGCAAGAGCCTTGGAGATTGAGGCAATAAGAACTCAAGAACTAAGGCTAGGATCCAGAATGTTCAGCTCAAGGATGAAAGAAGTTGAGACGGGGAAGGAAAAGGTTAGGAAAGGAGGTGCAAAGAAAGAAAAAGGAGCCCCAAAGAAGAAAATATCACCTGTTTGTAAGAAATGTCAAAGACGCCATGCAGGCGAATATTTGAAAGGATCAAACAAATGTTTCAAGTGTGGGCAAACGGGTCACATAGCCAAGGAATGTGGCAAGGGAGAGACAAAAGTGGTAAAATGCTACGTTTGTGACCAAGTCGGGCACATAGCCTCGAACTGTCCAAATAGAGTGCAAACGTCGCAAGGGCGAGGAAAGACCGCACAACTGAGGTTAACTGGAGCAATTAATAGACAAGGAACCTCTATGAATCCTGTTCAAATGCATGCTCTAATCTAAACAGAGTCGCAAGAGCAAGAGGAGAAAGTGGTTACAGGTATGGTTTACATTTTAGTAAATTCGGCTATAGCTTTGTTTGATTCGAGTGCTAGTCATTCATTCATAGCTTGCCAATATGTAACCACGCATGCATTACCAGTAAAGGAAACTAATGAGGTAATTCATGTAGAATCCCCTGTCTATAGGTTAGTGTGGAACCCTGACCGTATACGAGTTGTTTCGACTGTATACGCGTCATTTCGACATTTGTAATATTGTAATTATTTTATGAATAAATGAAAATTCATTGATGGATATGTGTATTGGAGATTGAAATAATGCGATTAGGAATTTAACCACGTGAATAGTGCACGTGAATAGTAACCAAGGACTAAGACCCGTGATTAAGAGTTAATCACTTGGATTAACTTAATCACAAAAAGACAAAATAGAGATTTAATCACTACAAGACAAAATAGCAATTCTTTTGGATATTTTAATCCAAGTTTGGATTTTTGTGGAAAAATAGAAAAAAATTCATAAATTGCAATCCGGGCGTCGGAATTCGATGAAATTTTTTATGGATGGTTAAAAATTCATGATGGACATGATGAATGGATCAAGATGTGATGAAAATCACAAATCAAAGGTCAAGATGAAACGTCAAATGAAAAATCAAAAAGTAGCATTACTTTAATTAAATACTACTTTTGACTTTTTATAAAAAGTAAATAATAAAAAAATAAAAAATTAAATGAAGTGCAGCAGCTGCAGGGGCGTGAGCAGGGGCATTTAATGGGCCATTTGACTTTAATCAATGGCTCAAAATCATCCAAATCCTAAATTAACGGTTTAGATTTAATTAGCTTAAAATTAATTAAATAAAAAATAATAAAAATAGGTAAAAATAGGGCTGCATAGGGCTGCTGGAGCAGGCATAGGGTGGGCAGCTCTTGGCTCAATGCAATTTCTAAAATTAAAAAGAAGTACCAATTTATAATTAAATACCTCAAAAGCAAGGGGGTAAATTCCAAATTTATGAAAAATCAAGCACTATAAATAGGGATCAAGGGGTGAACGACCAAGGCAGTCCCAAGCTTGAGCAAGATCTCATTTTCCACCCCCAATTTCGTTTTAAGAGAGAAAGAGGAAGTTAGAGAGAGAAAGGGCGAGTTGGAGGATAGATTTTCCACTTCGGGTAAGTAATTTCTTTCCAAGTTTCTTTTGGATGTTAAATAGGGTAAAATCATGCTTAGATAATGCCTAAGCATGAGAAAATAAGTAAAGTTATAATGCTTAATTGGAATTATGCCGAAACATCAAAAATTTGGAGCGAAGATAGGGTATTTGGGAAGATAGCATATGATATATGAAAATAATGCTCCAAAATTGATAAGTGATGATTTGGGATGTATGATTATGATGAATATGATGTTAGAATAATGATATATTAATTTCATGATTTTTGAAATTAAGGATTATGCTTAAGTGAATTTATGATGATTTTTAGTACATAGAGAAAATGATTTTTTTGGCCAAGTAAATGATGATAAATTCAAAATATAAGAAATGTCCAATGATATACTAGGCATAAGGTATGTCATGGTATTTTTTATTTTTGAAAAAAATATCAATTTTTAAAACCCATGAACAGTAACCACGTCGCTGTGAACAGTAACCACGGATGAACAGTGATTGCTACAGTGATTTGCTACAGTGACAGCGTGATTTTGGAGAAAATTTGGAAATTAATATTTGAATATAAGTATGGAATTTTTGAAGAATTTATGGACAAAAATATCTATGTAAAGAAATAATGCCCAAATATTATAAAGCATACATGGGAAACAGCTTAAATAGAGGAAATGAAATATCCTTTGTCCTTGAATAGGAAAAGGAAAAGAGAAGGTCGAAGACACCTCCTAAGAAGGTAAGCAAGTTATATGTTTTGCAAATTAATTTCAAAATGCTTGAAATTGTTTGTGAATTGCTTTATGAAATTTATTTAAGGTTGGCCATACCTATAACTGCTTTACATGAACTGAAGTTTGTGAAATTGTTTATTAAATGCTTTTTATGAAATTGTTTATGATATCATGCCGGCATGTGTATGAGAATGAGCATGTGCACGAGGAATAGGCCTTAGTCGAGGTAGTAAGCGGACCGGATGTCCCCCTCGCTATTGCCAAGTCGCTTAATAGGCCCAGGCCGGCGGCGACCTCCCTGAAATGGGAGCATGTATGGGATGGGCGCCTAGCTAGCGTTGCATCCAAAGGAATGTCATGAATGCTATGTATGCATTGCATTTGCATTTTATGAAATGCATGAAAATGATTGAAAAAAATTATGTATGGCTTGCTTACTGAGTATTATTACTCACCCATGCTTTTTCAACAACAGACAGGAAATGATGATGAAGGCAGCATGCCAAGTGTTATGTAGTTTTTGATATAAATGATGTTTATGTAAACTTTATGTAAAGTCGACGATGATAATTTTGAGATGAAAAGGGAATATTTTTATTCCAATGAAAATGTTTATGGAATAGTTTTTGATCATAACTGTGTTATGTGAAATATATTGGATGAATGATGGAAATTTTCCATGTATTGATGAAAAAAAAAAAAAGAATCCTGCCGTGTGATCAGGGCAACAATCCTAAGTCACGTTTACCAATCAAAACGATCCCGGAGTAAGGCTTCTAGGCACCTCGGTTCGGGGCGCCACAGTTAGCCAGCTCTAGCCAAGTATGTAAAGCATGTCCAATTAGGATAGGGTAAATAATTTTATAGCCGACCTGATCCTATTACTCATGATCGAGTTCAACGTAATACTAGGCATGGATTGGTTAAGTCAATGGGGAGCTACGATTGATTGTAAGAATAAGAACGTACAATTCGAAGCAGCCCCGAAAAGGATGTAGCCATTGGAAGGCTAAGGCAGCTTGAAAATTCGACGATACTGATATTCTGTATGAAAGCGGCTAAAATGATACGCCAAAACTACCGTGCATATCTAGTATCAGTAAGTGTGAGGAAAGAAAAGGAGGTGGAAATAAATTAAATTCCAGTTGTCAAGGAATTTTATAATGTTTTTTCAAGGGAATTAACTACATTACCTCCAGAAAAGGAAATGGACATGACAATTGACATCATACCAGGCACAACTTCAATATCTAAAACCCCATACTGAATGACACCAGCAGAGATGAATGAGTTGAGAACTCAAATACAGAAGCTACTGGATAAAGGTTTTATCAGACCCAGTGTATCACCCTAGGGAGCTCTGGTGCTATTTGTAAGGAAAAAGGATGGGAGTCTTAGATTATGTATTGATTACAAAGAGTTGAACAGGGTTACAGTGAAGAACAAGTACCCATTGCCGAGGATTGATGCTTTGTTCGATCAATTGAAAGGAGCTACAACGTTTTCGAAGATAGATTTATAGTCAGGGTACCATCAGTTAAGGATAAGTCCTATCGATGTTCACAAAATAGCCTTTCGAACTAGGTATGGACAATATGAGTTTCTAGTGATGCCTTTTGGACTCACTAATGCTCTTGCTATATTTATGGATATGATGAGCAGGATATTTCAGAATTATTTGGACCAATTTGTAGTCGTATTTATTGATGATATCCTGATCTATTCCAAGTTGGGAGAGGAACATGAGATGCATTGAAGAAGGGTATTGAAAGGTTAAAGAAGGAGAAACTATATGCCAAGTTGAAGAAATGTGAGTTTTAGTTAAAACAAGTAGCATTTCTTAGGCATATAATCTCAGAGAAAGGTGTACAAGTTTATCCTCAAAAGATTGAGGCGGTATTAAAATGGCCAAGACTAACGACTATTACAGAAATCAGAAGTTTTCTGGGATTGGCAGGCTACTACAGAAGATTTGTTAAAGGATTTTCACAGTTATCAGCCCCACTGACGAGGTTAACTCGTAAAGGAGTTAAGTATGTATGGTCTGAAGAATGTGAGCACAGTTTCCAAGAATTGAAGCAATGATTGGTAAAAGCGCCTAGCCTAACCCTACTTGAAGGAAATGAAGAATTTGTGGTTTACAATGATGCTTCAAGGAAGGGGCTGAGATGTGTGCTAATGCAGAGAGGAAAGGTGATAACTTATACATCAAGGCAGTTGAAGCCCAATAAGGTAAGCTACCCTACTCATGACTTAGAACTAGCTGCGGTGGTATTTGCCTTGAAAATTTGGAGACACTACTTGTATGGTGCTAATGTGAGATTTATACGAATCACAAGAGTCTTAAGTACATTTTCACTCAGAAGGAATTGAACATGAGACGATGGAGATGACTCGAATTACTTAAAGATTATGATTTGGAGATTCTATACCATCCAGGTAAGGCAAATGTGGTAGCTAATGCATTAAGCAGAAATGCCAGCATAGTGCATCTTATCACTAAAGAGGTTGCTTCGAGAAATAAGGCAATTAGAACTGATTGTATGTCCCCCAGAAATTCAAACGAGATTATCACAAATGTACATACAATCATTGTTATTTGAACAAATGATAAGTGGAAATTAATAACATATTTTTGTGGGCATTTTATACCAATTTGGTGGGTAATTAATTAAAATTAATATGGAATTTGGTTTAAAATGTGGTTTTGCAACTTTTGGGTATTAAAAATTAATTTCAAGCAAATTCGACAATTTTTATAATCTTTTGGCTTGATATTACATTTTATCTGTTGCTAAATATGTTTGAAATAATTTTTAATGATATATATATATATTTTTATGCGGGGAAAACAAGTTTCACCAGGTGGATCCCACATGAAAAATCATGCAAAAATCCAAGCCATCCATCATGTCCAATGTGTCCAGCCATTTATTTTCCATCAAAAGCCAGCAATAGCATTTCACGTGCACATTAAGGGACCCCAAAAGCCATTGCGTTCATCAAAGCAACCCAATTTTTTTCAGCCGTCCACCATGATTGCCAAGATACACATGAATATTCAATTAGCAGCCAGTCATCCATCCATCCATCCACTTCTAATTGCAGCAAGCTTAGCCGTCACTTGAAACCGTCCAAATCAAGTAGCACACCGTCCAGCCCTTTAAATCCAACCATTACCAAGCTATCCACGTCCATACTAAATTAAATCAACGTCCAAAAATTTTCCACCAGCCCATCACGTGAAATGCAGCTGAATCTTTTGGACCCCACTTGCAGAAATGCATTTAGTCCATATGGTCCATTTCACGTCCACTCCCATTAATCATTCCAGCTGCTCATCACCAACAGCATAATTTCATTCACGTGAAGTTGCTGAAAATGCATTCAACAACTAGCCATGCAATCACAAGATCATGCCACTACTCATCAATTCATTCATGTTTGGCCCCACAAAATCAGCAGCAAAGATTATGCACGAGATTTGATGGCCCACCAGTAGCATTTTGCCATTAAAATTGTAATGTCCAATGCTGTACATTAATTCCAAAAAATTTCAGCTCCATTTTTTCAGCTAATCATCACATGATCAAGCATCCAAATCAGCAGCTCCATCAAAACACCAAAGCAGCAACCATTTTCATTTCTCAGATTCACATGAGTTGCCCATCAATGGACCCCACCATCAGCAGCAATGCATACAACGCAATAGCCCACCAGCAGCATAGTGACGTGAATGTGATGGCAGCAGCAAATGCAATGACCAGCAGCCCAACACCCATCACGTGATTTTCCAGCATATCAAATGCAGCAGCATCTTCACGTGAGTTAGCAGCCAGCAGCAACAAATGATGGACCCCACCAGCAGCTTCTCTCCATCATGTGAATTGAATAATGGGCAGCAGCATATGCATTGCTGCATATTCAACGTGACTTGCAATAGCCGTTTTCAGCAACCAATGCATTCAAATTTCATTCAACGTGTTGCTGAAATTGCAACAGCAAAAAATTTCAATCACGAATCACGTGAAATGCATTGAATTAATGGGGTCCACTTAAGTGCAATTTTCAGCTACAAAAAGGGCAGCAGATTTTTTGGGAAGACAGCATTCGGTGGACGAAAAATTCCAAAGAGTAAGATACAGAAAATTCCTGCAAAAATACCACTGCAAAATATTTTAGCAAGAATTTTAGAAGAAGATTATAGGAAAATTTTGAGAAAGAAAGGGAGCAAAAGCAAGGTGGAGAGCACGGGCAAAAGGCAGACCGGCGAGTTGCGTGGAGCAGCCGACACACCATCGGGGCTTCAAACCAATAAGCTTTTCTATCTTTTCCCTTTTTAATTTTTGTTATCTTGTTTAAGATGGATTGTAATTTTAATTTTATTTTGAACTTAAACATGCTTGGCTAAATCCTAAATCTAGGGTTTAGGATGTAGCATGCTTACAATGCAATGTGGTGTAGATTTTTAATTAATTTATGATGGATATTTTTGTTAATTTAATATCTTGTTATTTTTATGCTTGCTTTGTACATGGGCCCGTACTATTGCATGATTCCATATATTAGATGATGGAACCGAAAGGTGGAAATCTAATATACGAAAATCAAGATATTAAACCTGGAAATCTAAGACCATGAAAATAGGCATGATAACCTTGAGGAATTACATGAACAAACCACAGAACATAATGGATTCTAAGTAACTTAATCCCATGAGAATAGGTGGTTAAGAAAATTAGGGTACATCTTATAGGTTTCGAGAGAAGTTGCAAGGATAAATTAGGATTTGTTGTCCTTTAACAAACAATATCCAAATTAAATAATTATACCACTACCCGTTGCAAAATACGCATACGAAACCCTAGACCCTAGGTATTTGCATTTTCGCTTTCTTTTCTCATTTTTACTTTGCATTTCTTCCCATTTTATTTATTTTCTTTCCCTTTTATTTACTGCATTTTCTCCCCACTTTTCTGTTTTATTTGCTATATTCTCTCCATATCCAATATGAAAGCGTTTAAAAGCAAAATTTATAGTCCCGAATTCCCTGTGGATCGATAATTTATATACTACAAGCTACGACCCGTGCACTTGCGGTAAGATTACGAACAAGTATTTTGGCGCCATTGCCGGGGAACTTCAGTGTTACTTTAAATTTTGTTTTTATTCATTTTAAATTAGCTAGTTAAATTTTGTATGCACCCACATACTCGAAATTTTGCAAAACAACTAGCTGAAGAACTCTTTGTTGCTGACCCTGAAATTGAACGTTATTGTAGAAGGATTCGTGAATATCAACAGCAACAAAATTCTCAAGATACTATGGCAGATCGCAACAACCCAAACCCGCCACATCAAGAGCAGGAGGAAGGCCAGGCCGAGAACAACGCTCCTCCCAGAAGAATGACTCTTAGTGATCGAAATCGCCCGAACCCTTGTGGATTTTGATCTTGCGTAGTTGAACCAGAGATTGATGGAAGAAATTTTGAATTAAATCCTGGTCTCATCCGGATGGTTCAACAGGACCAATTTGTAGGACTTCCTTCTGAAAATCCAACTATACACATCACAAAATTCCTGCAATTATGCAACACAATCAGAGTGCAAAAAATTCCATGCGAGGTAATTTATCTGCAGCTTTTCCCATTTTCTCTTTGAGACAGGGCAAGCGAATGGTTATATTCTATGCCGCCCGACACGTTTAACACATGGGATGAGCTCTCTACAGCATTCCTGGAAAAATTCTTTCCACCAAATAAAACCAGAAAAATCAGAGACGAGATTAATCAGTTCGTCCAAAAAGATGACGAAACCTTATATGATGTGTGGGAGAGGATGAAAGATATGCAGCGCAAGTGCCCTCATCATGGTATCTCGCAAGGAGATATTATTGAAAACTTTTTCAATGGACTCGATCGACCTAGCCGAAGCGCTGTCAACTCAGCCGCCGGTGGCCGATTCATGCGACTCACTGATGAGGAGGCTCTCAAACTCCTCGATGACTTAGCTCTTTATGATTCTCAGTACGGCGATGTCAGAGGAACCTCTCGGCGAGGAAATGTATATGATATTGAATCCATGCATGCTATACATGATAAACTTAATAAAATTTTGCAGCGAAAGAAGCAGGAATCCAAAGATCAAAATGCATCTTCTTCTGGACACATCTCATGTGAAATCTGTGGAGCCTCACACTACACAACTGAGTGTAGTTTTGCCATTAAGGACACCACAGGCAAGCAAGCTAATGCAATCAACAACCAATATGATACTCGCGCATATGGTAACCCCTATTCTAATACTTACAACTCTGGATGGAGGAACCACCCCAATTTTTCTTGGGCAAATCAGTCAAACACCCAAAATTTTGCTCAAAATAATAAGCCACCTGGTTTCCTTAGAAAACCACTGAACCCTCCTCCATTTCAGACCCAACAAGCCTTACCTGCACCACCTCAAGCACAACCACTGAGTCCATGCTCAAAAATATCATCCTAATGCTCAAGAAAAATGATGAAAGAATGGACCAAATGCAAACCCATATCAAGGTGCTTGAAAATCAAATTGCTCAAAATGCCACAGCCTCATCCCAAAGAAACCAGGGTAAACTCCCTAGCCAACCTGAAATAAATCCTAGGGAGCAGGTGCAGGCGGTTACCTTGCGGAGTGGAAAGTAGCTCAACCCACCTCATATGGTCTCAGAAAAGATGCCGAACAGAAAAAGAAGCAAGAAGAGGAGCCACAACCAGAACCGGAGGTGGAAAAGCTATATGTACCACCACCTCCTTACCAGCCTCCTCTCCTCTTTCCACAAAGGCAGGCTAAGCTTCAAAAGCAATTCGAGAAGTTTGTTTCAACTCTTGAAAACTTTTCAATAAACGTACCCTTCATCGACATGCTTTCTCAAATGCCAGCTTATGCGAAATTTCTCAAGGATATGCTATCCAACAAAAGAAAACTCGAGGAGTATGGAACTATTTCGCTTACTGAGGAGTGCAGCGCCATTTTGCAGAACAAGTTGCCTGAAAAGCTAAAGGACCCTGGAAGCTTCTCCATTCCATGTGATCTTGGGAATGTCCAAATCAGCAAAGCACTATGTGATCTCAGAGCAAGTGTAAGTCTAATCCCACTTTCAATATGTAAAAAGATGAACATGGGTGATCCAAAACCAACATCTATGTCTCTCCAACTAGCCGACCGATCAATCAAATTTCCAGTCGGCATCCTTGAAGACGTACCTTTAAAAGTTAGCAAACTATTCATCCCAGTCGACTTTGTGGTCCTCGACATGGAGGAGGATCGCCAAATCCCGATCATTCTCGGGCGACCTTTCTTAGCCACCGCTGGAGCAATCATAGACGTCAAGAATGGCCGACTCTCACTAACAGTTGGAGATGAACATATCGAATTTAATCTTTCTGAGGCAACAAAGCAACTATCAACTGATAACTCTTTCTTGCGGGTCGACGTCATCAACCCTTTGCCGATCGAAGAAAAGGATGACTTGATAGAGGTATGTATCATTCAGGGTGCAACTGTTGAAAATAATAACCCTGAACTGTCTGCTTGTGCAGCTCTCTTGGATGGAGCCCCTTTCATCTCACCGGATGCCGATTCACCTCATGAAAAGTTGGATGCAGACTTCAATTTTTCTCCATCAACAAAAAACAAAGAAGCACCTAAGGTAGAACTTAAACCTCTTCCTAAAAATCTCAGGTATGCATTTCTTGGCCCAAACGATACTTATCCAGTCATAATCAACGCAAATCTTTCCGAATCCCAAGCCGATGAACTGTTAAATGTGCTAAGAAGACATAGGAAGGCGATTGATTACTGCATCAATGATCTACCTGGTATCAGTCCTTCTCTATGCATGCACAGAATTTTAATGGAAGAAAATTGTAAAACAAGCATTGAACCTCAGAGGCGTCTGAATCCAAACATGAAAGAAGTAGTGAAAAAAGAAATTTTAAAACTTCTTGATGCTGGAATCATCTACCCCATTTCTGATAACAGTTGGGTAAGCCCTATACATGTTGTACCAAAGAAAGGCAGTATGACTATAGTAAAAAATGATAAAAATGAACTTATACCCACAAGGATAGTCACGGGTTGGCGAATTGCATTGATTATCGCAAATTAAACATTGCCACCCGAAAGGATCATTTCCCCTTGCCTTTCATTGATCAAATGCTTGAAAGACTTGCCAATCACTCTTACTTCTGCTATTTGGATGGGTACTCTGGCTACTTTCATATTCCTATTCACCCACAGGATCAAGAGAAAACCACTTTCACTTGTCCATATGGTACATTTGCATACAGATGCATGCCTTTCGGTCTTTGTAATGCACCTGCCACTTTTCAACGATGCATGATGGCCATATTTTCTGATTATATTGAACACATAATGGAGGTGTTTATGGATGATTTTTCTGTTTATGACACTACATTTGAATCATGCTTGTCTAACCTATCTAAGGTTTTACAAAGATGCGAAGAAATCAATCTGGTGTTGAATTGGGAAAAATGTCATTTCATGGTACAAGAAGGGATTGTATTAGGAGATTTAGTCTCAAGCAGAGGTATTGAGGTTGACCGGGCAAAAATAGAAGTCATTGAAAAATTACCACCACCCAATTCGGTCAAAGAAATTCAGAGTTTCCTGGGACATGCCGGTTTCTATCGGCGTTTCATTAAAGATTTTTCTAAAATTGCTAAGCCACTGACTAACCTGCTAAATCAAGATGTAAAATTTAATTTTTCTGATGACTGTTTAAATTCATTTTGCAGGTTGAAAAAGGCTTTGACCACTGCCCCAATCATACAACCACCTAACTGGAACCTACCATTTGAAATCATGTGCGATGCAAGTAACCATGATGTTGGAGCTGTTTTGGGTTAACGGGAGGACAACAAGCCAGTAGTGATTTATTATGCAAGTAAAACTTTAGATGATGCTCAAGTCAACTATGTAACCACTGAAAAAGAATTACTGGCTGTTGTTTTTGCTATTGATAAATTTCGTTCTTATCTTGTAGGGTCAAAAGTGATTATTTACATAGACCATGCAGTCATTCGCTATTTAATTGCCAAGAAAGATGCTAAACCAAGGTTGATTCGCTGGATTTTGCTATTACAAGAATTTGATCTTGAAATTCGAAACAAAAAGGGCACAAAAAATGTGGTAGCTGACCATCTGTCGAGACTGCCATCAACTAGAAAAATGGATCTAAATAAAAATGATCAAATTAACGAGGAATTTCCCGATGAATCCCTTCTTGCACTGAAAGAAACATCAATGCCATGGTATGGAGACATTGTTAATTACTTGGTTTGTAAAGAAATTCCATCCAATTTCAGCTATCAACAGAAAAAACGATTCATGGCGGATGCGAAATACTACATATGGGAGGACCCATACCTTTACAAGAGATGCGGCGACGGTCTGATTTGCCGATGCGTACCAAACGAAGAAATCCAAAGCATTCTTCATCACTGTCATTCTTCACCATATGGTGGACACATGGGTCCCACCAAGATAGCAGCAAAAGTTTTATAATCAGGTTTCTTCTGGCCCACTTTGTTCGAAGATGCTCGATCTTTTACACTAACCTGTGACAGGTGCCAAAGAACAGGAAATATTTCAAAGCGAAACGAGATGCCACTCACAAGCATTCTCGAAGTCGAACCATTTGATGTCTGGGGCATGGATTTCATGGGACCTTTTCCATCCTCATTCAACAACCAGTACATACTTCTGGCAGTTGATTACGTAACTAAATGGGTGGAGGCAATGGCTTTTCCAACAAATGACTCACGGGTAGTTGCCAAATTCTTAAAACGCAACATTTTTACTAGATTTGGTGTACCACGAGCAATCATAAGTGACGGAGGAAGCCACTTCTGTAACAAGCAAATGGAACAACTGCTCAAGAAATATGGGGTCACGCATAAAATACCATCCCATACCACCCACAAACAAGTGGTCAAGCTGAAATCTCAAATCGCGAGATTAAACAGATACTTGAGAAGACGGTATCCCAATCATGGCGAGATTGGTCAAGGCAACTCGATGATGCTCTTTGGGCATACCGCACAGCATTCAAGACTCCGATTGGAACAACACCTTTCAGACTAGTCTATGAAAAATTATGCCACTTGCCTGTAGAGTTAGAGCACAAAGCATACTGGGCGATCAAATTTTTGAATTTTGATTTGAAACCTGCAGGAGAAAGGCGTCTACTACAGCTTGATGAACTCGAGGAGATTCGGCTCGACGCCTATGAAAATTCAAAGATGTACAAGGAAAAGATAAAATTTTGGCATGACAAATAATCCGGCAGAAGGTAATCAAAGCTAATGACATGGTGTTGCTTTTTAATTCTCATTTTAAATTATTTCCAAGAAAATTGAAGTCGAGGTGGTCGGGACCATTTAAAGTACTACAAGTGTTTCCTCATGGAGCTGTTGAAGTCTGGAGTGAAAAGACGGGAGCATTCAAAGTCAATGGACAACGCCTAAAACCCTACTTCTCAGGGGATCACATTCCAATAGGAGTCATCCACTCCTTTTGCGAAACCATGCCACAAAAGTGAAATTTTGCAGTCAGGCTGAAGACTATAAACCAAGCGCTACTTGGGAGGCAACCCAAATTTTTCTTCAGGGAAGTTTTAGTCTTATTTTCCTTTTAATTCTTTTTAGAAGTTTGATACTTTTTAATTTTAAGCGTTATTGGTTATTTTCAGGTTCTACAAAAAAAAAGAAGCACCGTTGGATGATAATTCGGTTCAATGTGCTACCACAGGGAAGTTAGCATCTCATATTTTTACAATTACTCCCTTAATTTTGTTCGCATGATTTACATTGAGGACAATGTCAACTTCAAGTGTGGGGGTGAATGCGTTGCATTAATTTTCTCTAAATATTTCTTTTACTACCCTGATGTTTATATTGTTGTTAATTAAAAAAAAACTTTGGGACAATTCTTGCATAAAAGGTGATATTAGACCCCACGTTGAACTCTTGAATGCCTTGAAAGCAAACCATACGTGAAATTTCAACATCTTTGAGTAAGGAAAAGTTGAAGCTTAACGAGATGTTAATTTTGTCTTTAAACATGTACTTGTTGAAAATAATTGGATTTTTTGTCCCTAATCACTTGATGAAACTGATATACCTAGAAGCTAATCTTATTTTCTTCAAAAATCAGAGTAATCCTCTCTAATTTATTAAAATTTTTTCTATTACACACAATTTTCATTTAAGAAAGTAGTTTTTCCCATATACATGAAACTTTTTATAATGGTTGAAGAAATTTCCAAAGCCAAAACTCCATTGAACCAATTTATAGACATGATTAAGGCAATTTTCTTTCATGATGAGCCTATCTTTGAAAGTATAACGGTTGTTTACCCCTTTTGAGCCTGAACTTAAATTTTTCCTAAACCACAATTCCCACTTTGTTGAACCGACTTTGGAATTAAATTCTGAGCTGAAAAATGAAACAGGGAATAATATCTCCTGGCAGTGCAAATAGTGACTTCCCAGATACCCTGAAATATGGTGAGGAAAATTATTGCTGGACTTGGTTTATAAAAAAAAACAGAGCTAAACCAAGGATAAGAACAGGCTTGAAAAAGAATAAAAGTACTAAGTGTGGGGGTAACATTATTTTCTATTATAAAATGAGGCTCAAGTCATCCAGAGACGGTTCAAATTTCATTTCATGTGCCACACCTAACCGTTGTCCTACTAAGTCCTTATGATCCTATGAATTAGTTAATTGAGTTGGTTGAGGAAATTTAAATGCAAAAAAAAAATTTGAGATGTATATGAAGTAATTTGACTGATATTTTCTACACTACTACCACTTGAATTATTGACTGTGTGTATTGCATAACTTATTAAATAGGGAAGATATCTGATAATTGAGAGTTTATTGCGGGAGTTTTTAACTCTTAATGATTGAAAGCAAATTAGGTAACAGGGGTGTGCAGTATTAGTCAAGTGAGAAGGGATTGTTGAGTAGGATTTTCAATAAGTATCATGTTTCAAATTCTTTAATACTCTCATTAATTCTGATCATAGGCCAAACATGAAATTTTTGCTCAAGGTTTTGAAATTTTACAATCTGTTCTTGAATTCTTTTATATTTGCTTGAGGACAAGCAAAAATTCAAGTGTGGGGATATTTGATAAGTGGAAATTAATAACATATTTTTGTGGGCATTTTATACCAATTTGGTGGGTAATTATTTAAAATTCATATGGAATTTGGTTTAAAATGTGGTTTTGCAACTTTTGGGTATTAAAAATTAATTTCAAGCAAATTTGACAATTTTTATAATCTTTTGGCTTGATATTACATTTTATTTGTTGCTAAATATGTTTGAAATAATTTTTAATGATATATATATATTTTTTTTATGCAGCGAAAGCAAGTTTCACCAGGTGGGTCCCACATGAAAAATCATGCAAAAATCCAAGCCATCCATCATGTCCAATGTGTCCAGCCATTTATTTTCCATCAAAAGCCAGCAATAGCATTTCACGTGCACATTAAGGGACCCCAAAAGCCATTGCGTTCATCAAAGCAACCCAATTTTTTTCAGCCGTCCACCATGATTGCCAAGATACACATGAATATTCAATTAGCAGCCAGTCATCCATCCATCCATCCACTTCTAATTGCAACAAGCTTAGCCGTCACTTGAAACCGTCCAAATCAAGTAGCACACCGTCCAGCCCTTTAAATCCAACCGTTGATTTGGATAATCCCAACCATCACCAAGTTGTCCACGTCCAAACTAAATTAAATCAACGTCCAGAAATTTCCCACCAGCCCATCACGTGAAATGCAGCTGAATCTTTTGGACCCCACTTGCAGAAATGCATTTTGTCCATATGGTCCATTTCACATCCACTCCCATTAATAATTCCAGCTGCTCATCACCAACAGCATAATTTCATTCACGTGAAGATGCTGAAAATGCATTCAACAACTACCCATGCAATCACGAGATCATGCCACTACTCATCAATTCATGCATGTTTGGCCCCACAAAATCAGCAGCAAAGCTGCTGCTTATGCAAGAGATTTGACGGCCCACCAGTAGCATTTTGCCATTAAAATTGTAATGTCCATTGCTGTACATTAATTCCAAAAAATTTCAGCTCCATTTTTTCAGCTAATCATCACATGATCAAGCATCCAAATCAGCAGCTCCATCAAAACACCAAAGCAGCAACCATTTTCATTTCTCAGATTCACGTGAGCTGCCCATAAATGGACCCCACCATCAGCAGCAATGCATTCAACACAATAGCCCACCAGCAGCATAGTGACGTGAATGTGATGGCAGCAGCAAATGCAACGCCCAGCAGCCCAACACCCATCACGTGATTTTCCAGCATATCAAATGCAGCAGCATCTTCACGTGAGTTAGCAGCCAGCAGCAACAAATGATGGACCCCACCATCAGCTTCTCTCCATCATGTGAATTGAATAATGGGCAGCAGCATATGCATTGCTGCATATTCAACGTGACTTGCAATAGCCGTTTTCAGCAACCAATGCATTCAAATTTCATTCAACGTGTTGCTGAAATTGCAACAGCAAAAAATTTCAATCACGAATCACGTGAAATGCATTGAATTAATGGGGTCCACTTAAGTGCAATTTTCAGCTATAAAAAGGGCAGCAGATTTTTTGGGAAGACAGCATTCGGCAGACGAAAAATTCCAAAGAGTAAGATACAGAAAATTCCTGCAAAAATACCACTGCAAAATATTTTAGCAGGAATTTTAGAAGAAGATTAGAGCAAAATTTTGAGAAAGAAAGGGAGCAAAAGCAAGGTGGAGAGCACGGACAAAAGGCAGACCGGCGAGTTGCGTGGAGCAGCCGACACACCATCGGGGCTTCAAACCAATAAGCTTTTCTATCTTTTCCCTTTTTAATTTTTGTTATCTTGTTTAAGATGGATTGTAATTTTAATTTTATTTTGAACTTAAACATGCTTGGCTAAATCCTAAATCTAGGGTTTATGATGTAGCATGCTTACAATGCAATGTGGTGTAGATTTTTAATTAATTTATTATGAATATTTTTGTTAATTTAATATTTTGTTATTTTTATACTTGCTTTGTACACGGGCCCGTACTATTGCATGATTCCGTATATTAGGTGATGGAATCGAAATGTGGAAATATAATATACGAAAATCAAGATATTAAACCTGAAAATCTAAGTCTATGAAAATAGGCATGATAACCTTGAGGAATTACATGAACAAACCACAGAACATAATAGATTCTAAGTAACTTAATCCCATGAGAATAGGTGGTTAAGAAAATTAGGGTACATCTTGTAGGTTTCGAGAGAAGTTGAAAGGATAAATTAGGGTTTGTTCTCCTTTAACAAACAATATCCAAATTAAATAATTATACCACTACCCGTTGCAAAATACGCATACGAAACCCTAGACCCTAGGTATTTGCATTTTCGCTTTCTTTTCTCATTTTTACTTTGCACTTCTTCCCATTTTATTTATTTTCTTTCCCTTTTATTTACTGCATTTTCTTCCCACTTTTTTGTTTTATTTGCTATATTCTCTCCATATCTGATATGAAAGCGTTTAAAAGCAAAATTTATAGTCCCGAATTCCCTGTGGATCGATAATTTATATACTATAATCTACGACCCGTGCACTTGCGGTAAGATTACGAACAACAAATCAAGACTGCATAGCAAGAGGATGCAAACCTGCATACATACATGGAAAGGATGTAGAAAAAGGGGTTGAATGAATTTATTATTGATGAGCGAGGTATGTATCGATACAAAGGTCGCTTATGCATACCTACGTTAGGAGAATTAAAAGAACAAATTCTCAAAGAAGCTCATTTTTTGCCATTTTCTATGCATTTGGGAAGCACAAAGATGTATCGGAATCTCAAGAAAGCATATTGGTGGAATAACATGAAAAGAGAGATCGTTGAATACGTGGCAAGGTGTTTAACTTGTCAAAGGGTAAAGGCAGATCACCAACGGATGCCGGGAAAGCTACAGTCTTTAGAAGTTTCCGAATGAAAATGGGATGATATAGTAATGAATTTTATCAAAAGATTACCTAGGACATAAGCAAGAAATGACTTTATATAGGTGATAGTGGATCTGTTATCCAAAGTTGCTCATTTTATACTCATAAAAAGAACTTACACAGCTGAAAGACTAGCCAAATATATTACAAGGATATTGTACGACTCCACGGAGTACCTAAGTCAATATGTGAAATCCCAACCTAAGTAGGATTCAATATATGCATTGAACATTTACATGTGATTTATAAGTAAATTTATTGAATTTTAAATAATTTTTGTGATTTTGCTAAACTATGATAATTAGGGCTAAGGATTAGCAATGATGATTTGAGTGATCATTATAAGTTGATGTGGGACAAAGAGATTAGAATAATTTTTTGGTGATTAAAATACACCAATACATCATGAATAATCATTTTAGATTTTTTGATATGGATTATGAGAATTTAAAAGGATAATTCTCAAGTTAGTGGAAAAATACTAAAAAATTCATAACTCAATGCCTGTAAGGTGGATTCAAGTGAAATTTGACGGGGAAGTTGATGATGTTGGGCTTGGTATTATGAAATTATTGGGTTATGAAAATCCTTGATGAAATAAGTGTGATGATTTATTGAACATAACTCAAATCCAACCGTTAATTTCAAACGACTATAACTTGAGATAGGAAAATCGGATTGAGATGAAATTTGAAACGATTGAATGAAATCATGAAATTAAAATTTTGGAAGGCTTGGATCAAGCATATTATGATGGTAAAATACCTGAATTAGAAAAGGTGTATATGGTTGACTTTAACACCTCAAAAGTATCATGCATTTAAGGCAAAAGGTGCATGAATTAAATGCAATCTTTAAAGGTCCAAATAGGTGTCAAATGTAGACAAAATACATGTTATTTTATGCTTAAAAATGTGGGGAAATTTGTGGTTTATGCTGCTGGAATTAATGAGCTAGAGGTGAGCTCAAAGGGAGATAGGCAAGGTGGCAATGCATGGAAGTTCCAAGCCGTTGCTGTTTGGATTTTTGTGAATTTTTATTTTATAAATTATGTACATATATAGCTGAAATATTGGGATACATAAATTAGCATTTAATTATGTGAAAAAAATTCAAGAAAATTCGTGAATTTCAGCTGCCATGAAAGGTGGAAAAAAATGGACAGCTTGTTGCATGCAAATGACGACCAAATGATGGGCTGATTGCTGCCAATTTGCTAAATTTATTAATGCTAAATTAATGGAAATTAAGGGATAATTAGGTGTATGAATTACCCTAATTTTGAGATTTTAAAAAAAATGAAAATGCTGGAAAATGGAGGCAGCTATGGACATGTAAGGGCTGGATAGTTGGACGGTTGAGATAAGAGCATAATTCTGGATTTTTAAAAATTGGTAAAAATCATTTTACTTGGATGTGAGTTAACCAGCACATAGTGGGGGATAAACTTGCATTCAATGGTCTGGAAAATGCTCCAAAAGTGGGGCCCACAGCTGGAAAATCCAGCTCTCTACATGGGGTGCTCGGTCATGTGAAGAGAAGCTTGGAAAAATAATTTTCTAAGTGCCCAAGCTCTTCTCCCCCAAGGTAGCAGCTCACGTCTCAGCCCTAGGCCACCAAGGAGGAAGAAAAGAGAAGAAAAAAATAAGGGGAAAAGGAGGGATTACTAATTAATCAAGTAAGTATATGTTAATTTTGATTTTATACCTCAAATCTGGAAGTTATGTGATATTATAAACAAAAATATGAATGAAGTAGTAAGAGAAGTATTTTCACCATGAAATTTTTTTTAAAATCTTATTATATGATTATTAAGTGAAGACTAAAATTTCATATTGAAATATTTAGTAGGTTTCAAATTAAAAATCCGAGAAGATTAACCTAAATAGGATAGAATGGGTGACAGGATCAGATGTAGTAAATGATTTTTAATAATTTTTCTAGAAGGATTTTTTTTACATGAAATTTTTATATGATGTATAATAAATCATGAGGATAACACTAATAAAATCAAAATTTATTTTTGAGTGATATTAGTATGGGTTATAATTTATGTGATTAGGGCTGACCCTAAACTCACAACACTATCTAGCACAGTAAAAATGACAAAATAAATATATAATGTTAATATTTCGAGATGAAATTTATATGAAAGTTAATTCATGTATTTATTGATATATTATAGAAATTTAAGAATTAAATACCTTGATTTTATTATAAATCAAGATTTAGATATTTCAGTACGCCTGATTTCATCATATGTGGATAGTTTGACAAAATAATCAAAAAGAAATTTGAAACCTATGTAGAAATGATCCAAATTGATATATATGTTAGTAAAGAGTGTAATAAATTATTAAGGACAACAAAGGTAATAGGTAATTGATAATTGATGTTATTATATGTATATGGAATTAATGGGTAAATAAGAAGATGTGAATGACCTAAGAGTTGAAAACTCAACTTGATAAATTCTAAATTTACATGAGGAGTTGCTGTTTTGGATTGATGATATGTTTAGGTTATGAAACATATTTTAATGAAATACATATGTCGATTTAATCTTAAGATATGAATTTTAGAAACTATGGAATGCAAAGTGTCGTATATGACCCGATTTCTTCATTTTGATGCTAAAAATGTTATGAAAATGGGATTGCATGATTTATGGAATATATTTAGGGTAAAATACCCTAGGGTTAGGGTATTATTGATTCCCAAAAGGATTTGGGAAGATAAGCTCCAAATCTGATTTTATGGATTTTATGAAACGATGTCTAAATGAAGTGAAAACGGGACCCGAAACAGGTAAACAACTTACTGTTTTGAGAAATGTTTATTTATGAATGATAAATATGTATTGATACCCTAGATTTGGATTAAGAAAATTAGGGTTAATTGCTGAAAATTATGATTTATAAAACTGCATAGGGTTATGTGTCAAAAGACACGTTAAACGGGTGAAAAATGAGTTCCAAAGTTGCTGTTTTGGAAACCTATGATTAGTAGATTTAAATCCCATAAAAATAACCTAAAAAAAGTGTTAATTAGTGGTAATTATCATGCTAAATTAGTGACCAAGTTGCTAACTTGGAAAATTTTATGAAATGCCTCTTTTTTGTGTTGCCAAATGGGCATATGTGAAAGGATAGACATGCATAGGCGATAAATGACTTATGTAATTTGATTTTGTGCAAAAATATATAAAAATATGATATAATTCATGGTTATATATCTGTTAGAATGCATAATGATTAATTTCAAAAATTGGAATTAATTTATGAAGTTTAAGGCGCTGACATGTGCTTAAAAGGAGCACCGATGTGTAAATTTTAGAAAATAAGTGAAAAAATGGTAAATGAAGGTTAATGAACCTTTAAATGTTAATTATTGAATGAATTTTATATGGTTAAATGGTTACCCTACTTATGGATTGTATATATTGCATGTTAACCGATGAAATGTTCAAATATGTGCTATATATGTGTCTAACGACTTGAGAAGTCAAATGAATAATGTATGTTAATAAAAATGGATTGAAAAACTAAGTGAGATGCAAGAAAAAGGAATATATGAAAAATCATATTATTCTCATGTAGGCAAGGGTAAGGAAAAGGCAGACTTGGGAAGCTAAATTGAAAGAGGTAAGCAAGCGAACTTCCCAAATATTGTTTCAAAGGAATTTTATGAAATTTATGAACTTGCTTTAATAAGTTGATTTCATAATTGCTTACGAGATAAGTAAGTGAATTTTCAAGCATAATGTTTATACTCAAGTATTAAAATTACTTGATCATGTTTATATTAATGACGTGGAGAATTGCTTATAGAGTAAGGAAGCTCAGGTCTTGAAAATATGATGTGGGTTTTAAGATGATTTTAATATAAGCAAGTTCATACAAGTGTGGTTTACAAAGAGTTTTATATTAAAAGAGTTTGTCTCTTTCATAAAGTGATATTCAAAAACAAACCATGGAAATTCTATTTCCAAGGAGTTTTATTGAAAAATGTAATTCTTTATAAAATGGTTTCTAGAAATAAATAGATGTTTTGAAATGGTTTCCATTAAATGTCATAAATTGAATTTATGTACATGTTTTGAGATTTGTATATGTGTTTTGAAATAATCTATCAAGGTGCTTTTCAACTCTTATAGTTGTAACACTTTGAAGATGCTTTACTTTGATGTTCCAAAAAGATTTAAGGGTGACCAGTCTTACAAAATGATTTGGTGGATTTTATGTTTAAATAATGATCAAAAGATTATGCAAACTCCTCTATATATAAGAATAACAAGAAAGTGACGTGGACAAAACAGATAATGCCATTACAGTGGATGGAAGTGAGTTGCATATGTTTTGCTCATAAAAATGTTATTATGAAAAGTTTTGTCTCCGCAAGTTTTGAATTTGTTCAAAAGCTTCTTAAAATGAGAATTTCAAAAGTTGCTTAGCAAATCATTAAATTTTTGCAAAATATTGTCTTCTCAAATATTTCAAATGTTTGGTAAAATGGATTTATTAAAATATTGCTAAACTCTTTAAAGGTGGTCATCCTAACATTAAGATTTGAAAATAATTTACAAAAATATTTTATTTTCAAAACAAACCACGCCCAGTTCTCAATTCGAGAAGGGCATAGTCTGCGAACTGAGTGGTTTAAAATATTTTATTTTTAAAACAATCATGCCCAGTTCTCAATTCGAGAAGGGTTATACATATCAAGCTGAGGCTTGAAAATAGGCACAGTCAAATGACTGTGCTAAGTTTTGTGAAAATCATTGCTATCATATGAGTGTGCGCAAAATGATGTACTAGGCTCATCGTTGAGGCGGTTACGGACCAAAATGGTTGAAAACCAGAGCTCACCTCTACCTGTAGCCGAGTCGCTTAGGGAAGGCTGGAGGCCGGCGGTGCTCTCTCTGAAATGGGAGTAAGATCATGAGCAGACGCCTGGCTCGTGTGCTGTCTCATGAAAGGTTTCTTTCCTAGGGAAGGATGATCACTTGATAAGTGTCACCAACCTGAGGGTCAGAGACACAAATCCATATGTTTTTGGAACATACATATGCTCCCTATGTTTTAAAAGTCCAAAATGGGCACCGACGTTGTTTTGTTTTAAATGGACTTGTGTTGGTTTCAAATGAATTTATGTTTAGTTTTCAGAAGATACCGAAAAATATATTTAAGACATGAATATGTCTGCCATATTGGTTTAAAAAGGGTTTGGTACCTTATATGCAGGTTAAAAGAGGTTTATATGGAAAAATGTTTTTGGACATGAGAATGTCCGCATAGATAAAAGATTCCTATGCACATGCATTGCTTTTGAATAACTCCAAGTTGGGTTATAAAGAAATTTAAATAGATGATGTTTTGGGACATGTAAATGACCTCATGGGGAAAAAGGTTATAAGAAAAATATTTTAGGACATATAATTGTCCTCATGCCATATGAAAAATATTTTTGGACATAGACATGTCCTCATGATAGATGAAAAATATTTTGGGACAAACAATTGTCCCCATGAAAAATGGTTTAGATGCATAGACATCACCTTTGAAAATTCTCGAAATGGGGACATGCACAAAGTTTTATGAGTGTATTATAAAGAAGATTTCTATAAAAGGTTTTTACCTATTGGTAGTTGATCACTTGATAAGTGTCTCCTACCGAATAGGCAAGGGATGCATTTAAATAAAAAATAATGATGCTTGCTTACTGAGTTTATCACTCACATTTTGTTTTTCCAACCTTAGACAGGTTAAAGGCTCGAGGAAAGGAGCAAAGCTACAATGTATTGCTATGTTTGAAGAATGAATGGATAAATGTATTACTTATAATGAAATGGGATTGATTATGTATGGTGTAAATAGATAAGTGATTATGTATGAAATTCTACATGAATTTTTATTTATGAATACATATGCTGCCTACAATATGTAAGTAAAGATACTTGTACGATAAATTTTATGATGATATGGATGAGTCCACTATGAATGATGACAAGTGTATGCTTATATGATGAAAGAAAAAAAAATTTAGACAAGATCAAATTAAGAACCCGCCGCATGATCAGGGCAACAATCCTGATCATATTTACCAATCGAAACGGTCTTGGAATAAGGCTTGTGGAGGTCTCGGGTCAGGGGCGCCACATAATATTATCAGATCGGGATGCGACGTTCACGTCTCAATTCTGGAAGAGTTTACACGAAACCCTAGGCACCCAACTGAAGCTTAGTACGACATTTCATCCCCAAACTGACGGACAGACGGAGCAGGCAAATCAGATTATTGAGAATATGCTCTGTATGTGTACATTGTGTTAGAATCAAAGGCAAATTAAGCACAATCCATGTTTTGATGATTAACAACTCAATTTGAGAATGTTTTGGGTACTAATGTGGTTTGTTAAACTTGGTTAAAAGATAAAAACTTAGAATTCAGAACATAGCAGTCCAAGTCACAAGGCCAAGTTGACTTAGCCATCGACTTAAGCGAAGTCGATACCCAAGTCAACCTCAAGACCGACTTCAAATGAGAACAACCTTCCAACACTAAATTTGGGCACAAGGACAGGCCAAGTCGCAGTTGAAGTTGACTCTACCTGCGACTTGGGTGAATTCGCAAACCCAAGTCGACTCCACAATCGACTTCAGGAGATCAATTCCTTTCAGCGTTGAAATTGGGCTAGGAGACAGGTGAAGTCGCAGTCGAAGTTGACTCTACCTGTGACTTGGGTGAAGTCGCATTCCGAAGTCGACTCCGCAATGCAACTTGAGTGAAGTTGAACCCCAAGTCGACCTAGGCATTCAACTTGAGTCAAGCTGAAGACCAAGACAGTCCATACAAGCAAATATCCATGACAGAATAATTCAAGCTGGTATATTTTTAAAGGAAAGATCATTAACTACATCTTTGGACTGCAAACTCAAGGAAGGCAAATCTTTTTAAGATCCAGGTCATGAAGATAAAGCTTTCAAAAAGATGAACATACTAAGTTCCAAGACAAAGCACTTAAGATCAAGGGTATTATTGGAAGAACAAGATATGAGATGAATAACAAGCATCAAGGATCACTTTCAAAAGAATCCAAGTTTCAAAATATGCATACAGAAAGTGAAGTTGCAACCGAAGTTGACTTCACCTGCGACTTGGGTCAGGTCCATGACCAAGTCGACCTGAAATGGAACTTGAAGTCATGCTGGAGACTGAAGTCGCAACCGAAGTTGACTCCAGTCTGCAACTTGGTTCGCAAAGGTCAAAAAAATTTGAACATTGGCGCATTAAATGCGCACCACCTACCACCAAACGTTTGAATTTACTCCACCATTATAAAAGAGCATTCAAGAGGTCGTGCTAGAGGTTAGAGAAGCATTCATTGTGTTCACCTTCCACCCTCTTTAAGCATTACATGATCTACACCAACTTCTAGTGAAGAACTTTGCTTCAACTTGCTGAAAGAGACACTACGGATCAAATCTTTCTCTCAACAAGTTCTTCCACGAGCTAAAACCTGCCTACACAACTTGTAAAGTGTAGTTTTCTTTATTTGATTCATTACTTGTATTTGACACTTGGTTTGATATTAGAAATTGGAACCAAGTGAAGGCAAAGAAGTGTTGTGACTTGAGTGTGACTCGTCACCTACTTATGTTGTGTTTGTGCAACCCTCCTAGAGCTGGAATCTAGAAGGGAGCTACTGCTCTGGTTGTATTTGACAATACATTAGTGGAACCCAAATCACAACGGGTGTGAGCTTGGAAGAGTGAAGTAGGGAAGTTTTCCTGAACCACTATAAAAATCGTGTCTATTGATGTGGCTTGCTCAACTGCTTTTATTGCTTTATTTCTCTCAACATTCTTTGCTTGTTTCATTAAGGGGATTAAACTAAACAGGGAGAAAGTTTATGTTTAAGTGACATTTTTAAAATACCCAATTCACCCCTCCTCTCTTGGGTTTTGTCATAAACTTGGGACCAACACATTGGAATTCGGAGGATCATGGGATGAATATGTATCAATAGCGGAGTTTGCGTATAACAACAATTATCAAGCTAGTATTCAAATGGCTCTATTAGAAGCATTATATGGACGACGGTGTCGAACACCATTAAACTGGGATGAAGTTGGAGAGAAAAAGTTAGCCCCAGACTTGTCTCAACGAGTGGTAGACAAAGTGCAGGTCATTCGCCAGTGTATACTCACAGCCCAGAGTTGGCAAAAGAGTTGCATAGACTGCAAGAGAAGGAATTTAAAAATCCAAGTCGGTGAACATATTTTTCTAAGGGTCACGCCATTCAAAGGAGTTACAAGATTTGGGAAAAGAGGAAAATTAAATCCCAGGTATATAGGGTCATTTGAAGTGTTAGAGAGAATTGGAAAGTTAGCTTATAGAATAGCATTACCTCCAGCCCTAGCTTTAGTACAACCCATGTGCTTACAACCCATGGTCTTTCACATTTCGATGTTAAGGAAGTACGTTCCAGATTCAACCCATGTGCTTATAGCAGAGAATTTACCAAATCAAGACCATTTGAATTATGAAGAAAGTCCTCGTAGGATCTTGGATCATAAAGTGCAGAAGCTTCAGAATAGAGAGATCTAGTATATTAAAGTTCAATGGAACCGGTATTCCGAAAGTGAGGCTACTTAGGAATTGAAGGAAGAGGTAGAAAGAAAGTATCCCCGGCTATTTCAAAAGTAGATAGTTTCGAGACGAAACTTATTATAGGGGGGGATTTTAATATCGAGACCCAAGTAGGACTCCTATAAGTGCATTTAAGATATAAATATGATTTATGTATGAATTGATTGATTTATGGTTGATTTTTATGAATTGATGAATTTGTAATTAGGTTTGCAATTAAGAATGATGATTAAGACTAATCGCCATAGCTCATTGTGAGTCAAGATGACTAAAGGGGCTTAATGAGGATTAGAATATGCTAATTTGGCATGAATATTTATTTTAATTTTCATGATTTAATTAATAAAAATCAGAATGAAAATTATGGAATTATGATGAAAAACGTAGAAAATTCATAACTTGATGCCTATAAGGTGGATTGAAATGAAACTTGAGAGGTAAGCTCATGACTTTGGGCTCAACCTTATGTGTGGATTAGATTAAGAAAAATGTGTTGAGATTAAAATTCCAAAATTAGACCCTAAATTAAATGTTAATTAAGGGGTTTAATCATGTTGAAATTGGCTGCAAGTTGCTGTTTTAAGAAATTTTAAAAAATATATAATATATGTGTTGTAAGTTGAATGTATGTGGATGGATATATATAAATAGATGATACATGACTTATATGGAATTGCTAAAATGCAAAAATGCATGAATATGTGATGAAATGCATAAGTAGATTGTTGTATAGATAATTTTTTATTATCTCAAAATTTGAGATTAATTTATGAAGCTTAAGACGTCAATTCTATGCTTAGAATGAGCATTGCCGTAGGAAAAATGAAAAAATAGGTGAAAATGATAAATGGGTGATATAAACCCTCACATGTTGAATTATGAATGATTATTATGTGTTTATCCTAAATATGGGTTTAAAACACAAAATGGATGAATGTTATGATGCACAAATGAATGTTATGAATGTATGTTCAACTTGAAACTCAAGTTGGTTATGTGTGAAATGGGTTATGGGATTGGAAAACTAAGTGAATGCAAGTAAATGAATTTTTTATGAATGCAATGCTATTTTTATGTATAGGCAAATGAAAAGAAAATGTTGACATGGAAAGCTAAGCGAACAAGGTAAGCAAGCAAATTTTCTAAATGTTTTATTTTATCAAAATATGATCAAATGTTTATCAATGATGTTCTAACTATTTGGATGATTTAGCAAATGAATGTTTTAAATTCTTTCTAAGTTGTTTAAGGATGACAATTCATTTATATCAATGTGTATTGAAATGATATTTTCAATATGATAAATGAATTGCTTACTATTTCACAATTATTATGAAAAGTGATGAATCATGGATTTATGATTGAAAAATCATGCTAGCATGTCAATGATCATGTTTATGAAAGGAATCATGTGTACAAAGCATGAGGTCTACCTTAAAGGTGTAAGCAGACCAATTGTCCCCTTTGGTGCGGCCAAGTCACTAAGATAGGCCTCGGGCCGGTGGCGCCTCCCTGGATTGGGAGAGAGGATGAAGATGGATGGTTGCCTAGCTAGCTCCTATCTAAAGATGTCATGTTTTAAAATAATGCGTAGCATTGTTTATGATATACCCTAAATGGGTATAAGAAGCATGTTTTTATGATATACCCTCAAGTGGGTATTATATTACTTTCCAAGTTATGTTAAATGAAAATGAATTGCCTAAAAATTTTATAGCTTGCTTATTGAGTTTCGACTCACAATTTTATTTTCCAAACCCTAAAGACAAGTGAAAGGAATCACAAATGCAAGGAGTACAAGTGGAGATTCAAGGATCAATGAATTTTTATAAATTACCTGTGTATGAACCTATGCATTGAATGGTTGTATGAATGATGACATTAAATAGTTGTTTAATGGTGTATAAGAATTATGATATGTTTTTATGACTATGGATGGCGAAAAATTTTTATGGTATGAAATATCATGTTATGATTAAGTAATGATTTTATGATAGCATATGTGTATTTCTCAAATGATTTAATGACCTAAAAAGGCATTTGATGGAAATTGGAATGTTTGAAATGTTATAAACTCCTAAGGAGTTAGGATTAAGTGGAAAATATCCAATAAAGATCGTTATGTGACAAAGCAACAATCATGATCACGTTTACCAATCGATAGGTCTTGGAATAAGATTGTGATGCTCAGGCTGGGGGGCCACAGTAACCCTATTCAACTCCTTATAATCAATACATAATCTGAGACTCCCATCCTTTTTCCTTATAAATAGTATCGGAGCTCACCAAGGTGATACACTGGGTCTAATAAAACCTTTATCCAGTAGTTCCTGCATTTGTGTTCTCAACTCATTCATCTCTGCTGGTGCCATTCAGTATGGAGCATTAGATATTGGAGCTGTGTTTGGTACGATGTCTATTGTCATATCAATTTCCCTTTCTGAAGGTAAAGTGGTTAATTCCTTTGAAAAAATATCATAAAATTCCTTGACCACCGGAATTTAATTTACTTCCACCTCCTTTTCTTTCCTTACACTTACTGATACCAGATATACTTGACGTTTTTGGTGGACCATTTTAGCTGCTCTCATGGAAGATATCAGTATAGTTGAACTTTCAAGCTTCCTTAGCCTTTCAATGGCCACATTCTTTTCTGGAGCTGTATCAAATTTTACTTTCTTACTTTTGCAATCAATTGTAGCTCCCAATTGGCTTAACCAATCCATGCCTAGTATCACATCAAACTTAGTCATGGGTAATAGGATTAAGTCGGCTTTTAAAATTATTGACCCTATCCTAATTGGATAAGCTTTACATACTTGGCTAGAGCTAGCTAACTTATAGATATGGGATTCTACATGAATTACCTTGTTAGTTTCCTCTACATATAGTGCATGCGTTGTTACATATTGGCAAGCTATGAATGAATGGCTAGCATCCGAATCAAACAAAGCTATAGCCAAATTTCCTAAAATATAAACCATACATGTAACCACTTTCTCCTCTTGCTCTTGCGACTCGGTTCGGGTCAGAGCATGCACTTGAACAGGATTTGTAGAGGTTCCTTGTCTGTTAGCTGCTCCCGCTATCCTTAGTTGTGCGGTCTTTCCGCGCTCTTGCGATGATTGTGCTCTGTTTGGATAGTTTGGGGCAATGTGTCCGACTTGGTCACACACATAGCATTTAACAATCTTTGCTTCTCCCTTGCCACATTCCTTGGCTATGTGCCCTATTTTCCCATTCTTGAAGCACCTGTTTGATCCTTTTAAACATTCGCCTACATGGCACCTTTGACATTTCTTGCAAATTAGTGGACTTTTCTTCTTTGGAGCTCCTTTTCCTTTCCTCATTCCTCCTTTCTTGACCTTTTCCTTTCCCGTCTCGGTTTCCTTTACATCAGGGCTAAACATCCTGGATCCTAGCCTTAGCTCCTGCGTTCTTATTGCCTCAATTTCCAAAGCTTTTGCCCTTTCTACACTTGACACATAATCTTTGATCAGTAGAGGGGTCAGGCTTTCTCTAAGATATGGCCTCAGTCCTTATTGAAATCTTTGTGCCTTGTTCTCTGGCACATTTGAGGTACATACCTCACCAAGGCATTGAACTTGGTGGCGTATTCCGTAACAGACATTCTCCCATGGTAAAGTCTTTCAAATTCAATAACTTTTTAGCTTTGCAATCCCACCGGGAGATTCTCCTTGTTGAATTCTCATCTCCTGTTGGTGCTATAGTGGGATTCGGGTTAGCCATCAGAATGGGTCCTTCTTTCTCAACACTTCCCAATTGGCCTTGCTGGATTCTCTCCCATAAGCCTTGAATCATATCTGCGGCTTGGGTTGCCCAGTCTTGTGTAGCTTGGTGCATAGCTTCCTTTACTGCTAAAGCTACTCTTTCCTCAGTTACACGAGCTTGCCTTGATTCTTGTTCCTCTTCACTATTTAGTTCTGGGCTTACATCTTCTCGTCGTTGACGAGCCCTTAAGTTTTGCCCCTGTGATTCTGGCCTACCCTTTTTGGGTCCACTAGTTTCTCCAACTTCATACTAGTTGGGAACTTCCGTAGCAATTTTCTTTCCTTTATTCTTTTTGATTCTTGACCTTATATCTACCATGGTGCTTTTTCTGAATATATCAAAAGCACATAACTTTCATTCATGGTTAGGGTTAGGTCATCATATACACATCTCATTATCATATGGTTAATTAAACATAACCAGATCACACAATCATAACCATGTCATATTATCCATCATTTATCAATCATAAACATTCATATCCATTCATTCATTTCACACATTAAAACCTTTAAAGATAGTTATATCATCATAATTATTCTTATCATTTATATTATCACACATCCATGAAACAAGTCTTAACACACCATGGCATAGCACACATATATATATATATACATGTCGTATACCACACCATCATCATCGAAGAGTGTCATTAAACCATAATTATACATACAAATTTCATAATAGTGATAAAAAAAACATCATCTCCAACCGGGACCCCTCCTTAGATAATGCCTAAGACTCGGCAAAACTTGTGTGGGTTCATCGGTAATCATTCTCGTGTTAGACCATGCGGGAACATCTTCCGCCCCGCCATTATCACTATCATCATCATCATCATAATTATCTTCTTCGTCATTTTCTTCTTCTTCACTTTCACCCTCTTCCTCCTCTACCTCAGGTTCAAGGTATTTCATCGGGTCCTTATCATTGTTATCATCATCATTATTATTATTTTCATTGCCAAATTGAATGGGTTCACCATCCCTTCCTGCAATATGGATAACGACTTCGTTGAGGCTTGGTGGAATGGATGATTCTAAAATTCCCTATGCCCGACGCTGTTCTACAACGGTAGCTATCTCCTTTTCCCTCTGATGTATTCTTTCTCAACTTATCCCGTGTCTAAATTGTACAAGTCCATCAGCAAATCTGTACCATGGACCTTTGTTAGGGGGTATAGGTGCTGAGGTCTGATCCCAAAATTTTTGGAGATCCTGTGGATATATAAGATCAGATGGGACCCGTGGGTCTATTGGGAGGTCAGAACGTGAGGCTGTAGAGTTCTCCAACTTAGGAGCCTGACTCGTGGACCCTTCTAAGTTCTACCTTTGTGGATAGGGGGTTGACATGGTAACCTCCTTGAGCCTGTGACGGAGAGTGCCTAGGTTGAAAACCTGGAGGAACTGGTGGAAAATAAGCTACGTTCTGCTAAGATCTCCACCAACTATTGACATTCTCCTTTATCCTTCATTTTTGTTCCTCCTCCTCCCTTGCTTTTCTAAGCTCTTCTACACTCATGCCTCTTTCCTTTGTTTGCCATCTACGATTTAAACATAGCATGTCAGCTATATTTAAAACATCATAATGCAATCATTATAATCATAGATAACTCATCATAAATTCACATATCTAGCATCATATGATATAAATTTTCACAATTAGAAATTTTTCCAAGCTTATTTACCAATCCATGCTCTGATATTAACTTATGTGACGCCCCAGCCCGAGCGTCAGAACATTAGCCTTACTCCGGGACCGTTATTGATTGATAAACATGATCAGGATTGTTTCCCTGTCACAGGCGGGTTTTATTGGATATTTATCCACTTAATCTTAACTCCTTAGGAGTTTATATCATTTAACACATTCTAATTTTCATCAAATGGCCTTTTAGGTCATTATAACATCTGAATATTCACTTGTCATATCATATAATTCATATTCACTCATAATATGAAAATTCATACCTTAGAATTTGTCCATAAAATTTTTCCGCTATCCATAGCCAAATAACAAAACATGATTCTCATACAACATTAAGATAAAAAGTTAATGTCATCATACAACCATTCCACCATAAGTTCATACACAGGTAATTCATAAAAATTCATTAATCCTTGAAGCTCCACCTGTGCTCCACGCTTGATGCTCCATCTCACCTGTCTTTAGGATTTGGAAAACGAAATCGTGAGTTGAAACTCAATAAGCAAGCTGTAAGGTTTTCAGGCAATTCATTTTTGCAGGCACTACATTTTCATTTAAAACATCTTGGAAAGCAATATTATACCCACTCGAGGGTATAAAAACATAATTTCTTATACCCATCAAGCGTATATCATAAACAATGCAATGCATTATTTTTAAACATGAAATTATAGGATAGTGGCTAGCTAAGCAACCATCCGTCTCCAACTTCTCTCCCAATCCAGGGATGCGCCGCTGGCCCGAGGCCTATCTTAGCGACTTGGCCACACCAAAGGGGAACATTTGGTCCACTTACTTCTTTAAGGCGGACCTTATGCTGTGTGCACATGAATCTTTCATAAACATTCTTTTTGACATGCTAGCATGATTTTTCATTCATAACTTCTTAAAACATAATCTTTCATCCATATTTGATAAAGCATAACATAAAACAATTATCAAAATTGAAATTGCATTTCAACACATATTGAACTAAAGGAATGACCATCCTTAAATAACTTGGAAATAATTTCATCAATGAATTGTAAAATGGTTTAAAACATTTAGAACATCATTGGCAATCATTTTATCATATTTTAATAAAACAAAAATTACTTAGAAGGTCGCTTGCTTATCTCTTTGACTTAGATTTCCGGGTCAACCTTCTCTTTGCCTTTGCCTATACATAAGAATGACATTGCATTCATAAAAATTTCATTTGCTTGCATACACTTAGTTTTCCAACCCATAATTCATTTAACACACAACTAACTTGAATTTCAAGTTGGGTACACATACTTAGCATTCACGTGTGTATCATACCATCCATTCCATATCGCGTTTTAAACCTATATGTAGAGTAAACACATAATAACCATTCATTATTCATCATGTGGGGGTTCATACCTCCCATTCATCATTTTTCATCAATTTTCCATTTTTCCTACGTCAATGCTCATTTTACGCATATAGTTGATGTTTTAGGCTTCACACATTAATCTAAAAATTTGAGATTATGTTTAATCATCAAAACAGCAACATAATAATGCATTTCATCACATATTCATACATTTTTGCATTTTATCAATTCATATAAGTCATTTATCACATATCCATGCTTAGCCTTCCACATACACTTAACTTACAACACATAACTTATGTGTTTCTTAAAATTTTTCATTACAGAAACTTGTATTTTAATGCATCATGATTAAACCCCTTAATTAACATATAATTTAGGGTTTAATTACAGAATTTTAATCCATTTATCATTGGGTTCCAAAACAGCAATGTTAGGACCCGTTTTTCATCCTTTCAACGCCTCTTTTGATACTTAAATCAAAACAGATTTTTAATTCATAAATTTCAGAAATTAATCATGATTTTCTTAGCCAAAATTTAGGATATTAGCACATATTTAAAATCTATAATTTAGTTTCTTCCAAAACAGAAACATCTCAAGCATGTAGGGTATCCATTTTTATCCTGTTTTGACATCCTTACGTATATGCCTCAAAAAATCAGATTTAGGGAAAATCTTTCCAAGTAATTTTTGGACATATAAAATACCCTAATACTAGGGTATTTTACCCTTTAAAACATTCATGAATCAATCATTTACAAAAAAGCAACATAATACACATGTAAGGTACCCGTTTTGGCCCCCTTTTGGACATTCCCATATATGTACCCCAAAAATCAGATTTAGGGCTATCTCTTCCAACCCATATAGGAAGTCCAAAGGGTCCTTAATTTAGGTTACTTTACCCTAAAATTCATCCATAAACCATTCAAGCTACTCCATGTATCATATTTAACATAAAAATGAAAAAATCGAGTAACACATAAAACCCTAAGTTCCATTTTTGCTAAAATCATTAACATATAACCAAATCAACATGTGTAACCCATAAGAACATGAATCATGTCCTAATTATCATGCTCAAATCAAAAAGCAACTTGGCTTAGGGTTTTTGGAAATTTCAAGATAGGTTTCATCTCAAAAATCAACCCCAACATCCCATTTAACCCTCTTGAACCCTTAATTTCATTTATACCAGTCAAATATCATTCAATACCCTCATCAAGGGCATCATAACTCATCCTTTAAGGGTTCATTATGAATAATATTCATGACTCATAATTTTAGAGAAGAAAACTTAGTTTAGATGATCCAAAACTCAAGATGCACTTATGTGGATTGAATCAACTTTGAATCCAACCTCCTTAGCTTCAATCCTCTTCTCTTTCTTCCCTTTTTTCCTTCTCTTTTTCTCATATTTTTCTCCTCTTTCTTGCTGGATTTGGGCATGTCCAAGGCTGCCTCACTCTTAAGATTTTTTCCTTGAGAATTTTCTCTCTCTAACCTTCCTTGCATATGGACGTCCACCTCTTATGTAGCTTGAGTTTTTTCCAGCTTTTTGACCCCATTTTGTCACATCACATGAGGGTAAATCAATGCCCTCTTATCCCTTAATGTGTCGGCTAATTCTTACCCAAGTAAAATACGCATTTACCATTTATCAAAAATCATCAAATCAAGCTCATTTAAGAACTACCTAGCTGTCCACTTGAAACGTCCCATATAGCAGCCCCTTTTTGATCATTTTTGCCATGAAATTACACATGGTTTAATGCTCCATTAATTACCCTAGGTTCTTAGCTACTTAGATGCATATTTGGGAATTTTCAAAAATAAAAAATCATGCATTATCCCCACCTTGGGCGTCCCATGCATTGCCACCACATCTAAGCCTCCTTTAGCTACACCTTAGCCCTTTAAAACCAAGCATTTAATCTCTTGATTTTCCATAGATTTTAGCATTTTTGGTAATTCATAAAATCCACTGGGAATTGCCTCCTTTCGACACCTCATATATGTCATTAAATAATACATTTAATCCACTTGCTTTACATAAATGCTATGGTACTTTAGGGTGCACAAAGTCAAAGTTACTCACCTTTTTCCGATTAAGCATATTCGCATGGTAATTAGCTTAATCCAATTCTTCCATAGCCTTAAGCATATAATTTTATTCACCCATTTCAAATTTCATCTTAATACGACTTTTCTATGTCAAGTTATGATCATTTGAAATTATCTTTTGGGATTGAGATGAAAATAAATAGTTATCATCTTAATCCCATCATATTTTTCTTAATCCAATCCATCCATAAGATTGAGCCCAAAGTCATGTGCTTATCTTTCAAATTTCATCTCAATCCGCCTTATAGGCGTCAAGTTATGAATTTTCTACATTTTCCAACTTAATTCCATAGTTCTCATTTCAATTTCCCTAAATTAAATCATGAAAATTAAAATAATTATTCATGCCACATTAACATTTTCTAATCCTCATTAAGCCCCTTCTGTCATATCGACTCACATTGGGCTATGACGATTATTCTTAATCACCATTCTTAATCATAACCCTAATTGCAAAAATTCTCCAATTCATAAAAATCATCCATAAATCAACCAATTCATACATGAATCATAATTACAGCTTAAATGCACTTTATGAGCCCTACTTGGGTATGCGTATTACAATAACATAGAATGGAATATTAAGTTTTAATGATACAAACTAAGAAACAAGAATGTTGATGGTGGATTTCCTTAAATAGGGTAGAAAATACTTCTAATTAAGGATTTCTAATGATTTAATACAAATTTTAAAGCATGTGTATAAGGATAAAGTGTTGATTTTATGAAAAGATGTGTGGAAGTTGAAAGTATCCAACTGCGCGCTCATGTACAAGAATGAATGAGTTTTTATGATTTTTCAATGTTCAATTTATTAAATTTATGACTATAAAATGATTGCTTTAAAATGTTAAGATACATGGGTACATCAAGTTATGAATATTAAAATAAATTAGGAAGTATGGAAAGAATAAATCAATGAGTTGTTCACCCATGAAAATATTATAAAGTAAAGGTGCAATTAAATTTAAGTCAAATAGCCTATTTAATAGGTTGTTTGACCATGAAACATAAACTTATTAGATCAACTCATATTTTTTTTGTAAAAAGGAAATAAATTTGAAATGAAATGAATGATGTATTTTAAGCAATTGAGAGAGTTTAACTAAGAGTAAAATAAAATTAACTATAAAATTGAAAAGAAATTTGGGTAAAATATGTTATAGTTTAAAATACAAAGTTATTTAAGTTCTTTTTTTCAATAGTTATTTCAGATTGAACGGTTGCATTCGAGGGGAAATGGAAATTATAATTAATTTAAGATTAATTAATATAATTTACCATTATTCCATTCAATAATAGCACTTTAGCCCATCATTATTTGTTTATTTATTATTTCTTTTCTTACGTTACAATTGCAGGCATTAATTTATTTTCAAGTTCACTAATTCTGTCGCCACAAATTTTCCACTTCTATATGCTATATGTTTAGCTTGCAATTTAAAAATTGTGGGTTCTACATAATTATAAGTAACTTAGTTAATTTAATTTATTTAGCCCAAAAATATATTTATTTATTTATGGCATAGGCTAATGTATATTGACCCCACCCCCCCCAACGAAACACATATTTGGGAGAAATTCTTTCCATCTCTTCTCAGATTTCTAATAAAGAAGCCGTGCGAGAACGTAAAGCTGATGGAACTGGCGAAAACGTACGGCCCCCTGATTCGCCTCCACTTCGGCGTGGTGCCTATGATCATGGGATCCACCCCAGCTGCTGCGATGGCTTTGCTCAAGGAGCAGGACCGCATCCTCTCCTCCCGCTCCGTTTTCCACACATCCAACATCAAGGGTTTCATCGAACACTCCTTCATCTTTAACGACTGCAACGACCAATGGAAGCTCATTCGCAGGTTACTGCGCACCGAGCTCTTCTCAACCAAGATGCTCAACGCCCATGCCCCCGTCAGGGAGGCCAAGGTCGCGGATCTCCTGCACTTCCTCAGTCGACGCAGCAGCAGCAAGCAGGTTGGCCTGCCGCAAGCTGTCGACTTGTACAAACTCATCTATGCTGTCTCCTTAAACGCTCTTGGCGGGGTGATTTACAGCCAAGACGTATGTGATTTTGATGATTACGATAAAGATACAGGGCTTAAAGGGTTGCTTCGGCAGATATTGGTTATTGCCGCAACACCCAACCTGGCTGATCTTTATCCCGTCCTCTAGAGATGGGATGTTCAAGGGCTGCAGAAGGCGTCCGCAGAGTGTTTGGAGCGCACTAACGCAACGTGGGCTGGGATTGTCAAGGAGAGGAGAGAAATCAGCAAGGACCAGCACTCCGACTCCAAGAATGATTTCTTGCAAATGCTCATAGATTCCGGCTTCGACGATGCCCGAATTGACGCCCTGCTATTGGTTTCTACCCTTACCAATATTTTTTTAATTTCTCAAAATTTTTTTGAATTTAATATTTATTTTCTTCGAATTATGATTCTGATAGCACAGATTTTCTTGTCACCGCCTGCTAATTTATATGTTTTCTCCCTGGAAATGTAGATCTAGGTTTATTTAGTTAATAATTCTTGGACCCATAATATTTTTTTGAATTTCAAAAAACTATAGTTTTTCCGGTGAATATTATTTAAATACCCCAAAAACTGTTATTTTCAAAATTATGAAAAAAATTGTAAATATTAAAAATTATAAAATCCGATACGTGAATTAAATACATTTAAGCTTATATTTTTGTAAAAAGCAAAAAAAAAAAAAAAAGAGTAGAAAATATGTACACATGAAGGAGCTCCTGTTAGTGACAGCTCACAAAATGAGGCCCGAATTCTGGGTGATCCAAGTCACCATGCAACATATACATAATATCCTGATGATCATTTAATTGCCTCAATCAGTACTCTTGAGCTATTTCTTATAAATGCGTTACAGTATACCACTTCGAAAATAAAGTAACACATACGTGATATCCTGATGATCATTTAATTGCCTTTAGCCACAATCAGTACCCTTAAGCTATTTCTCATAAATGTATTACAGCATACGACTTCAAATACAATTTACAATATTAATTATTTTATGTAGTGTATATATTACGTTAATAAAGTCAATAACTCTCGAAACTTTTCAAAATTTGAATACATCACTATCTTAAATAGCCATTCAATATAATGTATTGGCTTCCCATAAAAAAATATTAAAATGACGAATTAGAAAGCTTTTCATAAATTAAAAGTTAAAACAAATTATAGTTCATTCTAAATTTTAATTCGTTATACAAATTAAGTGGGCCTATGTGAATTACTATTGTTTTGATTTCTATATGAATTATTTAATTTCTCCTTACATGTTTAACTGCGGCAGGAAACGTTCGGACCTGGTTCTGACACAACAACTGCTGTAACTGTATGGGCCATGGCGGAGCTTATGAAGAACCCTTCAAAAATGATGAAGCTCCGAGAAGAAGTGGACAGGGTGATTGGAAGGAACAAGGCTGTCAAAGACTCTGATCTGCCCAACCTGCCTTACGTGCATGCGGTCATGAAAGAGACTCTGCGCATGCATCCACCCCTTCCGTTTTTAATCGTGCACCGCGCCAGCGACACATGCGAGGTCCTCAACTACACCATCTCCAAAGGCTGCCAAGTTTCTGTGAACGCGCACGCGCTGGGCATGGACGCAACATCATGGCCCCGACCATCTTCTTTCCAGCCCGAACGCTTCCTAGGCTCGGATGTGGATTACCAAGGCAACGACTTCCACTACATTCCATTTGGGGCTGGAAGGCGGATGTGCCCTGGCGCTCCAATGGCTTCCCGCTTTATCCGGCTGCTTCTTGCCTCTCTTATCCACTCCTTCAACTGGATCCTTCCTGACGGCATGAGTCCGGAAGGGCTTGACATGACTGAAAGGTTCGACTCGTCACTCTCCAAGGATGCTCCATTGCTCGTCATCCCCACAGCTAGATCAGCATAATCCAATTTATCCAATCCCTTTTTTGGATGGATGAATGGCAGCTTAATTAATTACGTAGCGTGCTGTCGTGTTTTTGTTCGTTTTCTCAATTAACTTCCTTTGTTCGATCGTGCGAAATAAGCTGTACGTCCTTGCGTTAGTTAATGTGGAATAGTCATATACATGTAATCGCTGCAAGGACTAATGTTTCTTTAAAATAATTAGGTGGTACGTTTTTTGTAATGCCGAATTATTATTTTCAACATTATATGATACATGCATCCAGGAGTGCATGTTAAATGCCTTATCCGACAAGGATGAGCAGATACGCATTTGTAACAATTGACGGAACCAGGATCCTTCTGGTGGGAGGGCCAACTCAGATGAGGATAGGGCATAATATTATTTGGAATTGGGCAACCATATAAAAATAAATTATATATTTATATATATTTATAAAAGATTAAGTAGTTTTAAAAGTTGGGGGGATTTTCTATGTGGTCTGCCTATGTGGGTAACACTCTATCTATCTTCACAGCTGATGTTGTTGCGTCTATCAACAATTTTATGAACAAATTATAACAGTATAAAGGAAAAAATCGCACACATACACATGTCTATGACATTTAGCCTTAATTCCTAATATACGTACAAGGTATCAAAAAATTCTATCATATCTATAATTTTTGTGTATTATTCCTCTTATACCCACACACTTATAACAATGATTAATTAAAAATTCAAATGACTAAAAATCCCTTCTTCCTAAAGGAACAGTGCTTCATCGTTTTCTTGAAGATGATAGCCATGGCAACCCTTAATCGTTGCATCCAACTAAAATAGATAACCAATACAATACCTTTGAAATATGAAAATGGCCACCTTTATACATTCACCTCTCTTCAGATCTTTGCCCCTCCAATTGATTGCTTCTAATAACTCTAGTGATTGATGCTTGCGAAGTCAAAGTCCACAGCTATTGCCTCTTTCTCATTCATAATAACAAAAATCCCATCCAAATCATAGTTCTCTTCTTCTTTAATGTCAACAAGACTACAACGGCATTTTCATCAAATCTAATCATCTCCTATCTCAAGGCTTGCTTTAACTGCTATAACCCCAAGTTCCACTAAGATCGACAAGAAAATCAACCAATGACCACTTCATCTTCCAATTTGATTGCTGGTGTTCTAACAGTAATTATTACATAATGTAACCCATCAACTCTAGGTACCCATCACAAACTTGATTCAGAGACCTTCGTAAAGGGCAACGAGCTTAATATAATAGAGTATAGAATCTCACATCAAAAAAGAGAAAATTTCTGTAAGAGGGTGGAGAGTTTGATATAGTAGGGTTTATAATGTGGGTCCTAGTTAAACATGGCATGATGCATTTTAAATCGTCTCTCTGAGTTGCTAGGCCAAAATGAATAATATCATATTATGGAACCTTTTCCGCAATAACTCATAGGCCCAAAATAACTTTTTTGGGTTCATACATTAAAAATAGCATAACACCCTGCTGCCTAAACATCCTCAATGGCTATGCAATGAGTGTCATATGACCTAAGAGAAAAATTTGGTAGCATTTCCCCATAAAGTATAATGGAGTGGTATAGAATACAAGACATGTTATTTATAAGCATCTCAATTTCATTTCATAATATAACATTTAGCTCTAAATTTATATATTTCTATTCTCACACTATAAAGACATTCATATAGTAAGAAAGTCATTGTAATTCCTTATTACACAACAAATAATCTAAAAGATCATATACATATGTGTCAATATAGATTGTATTCAAATTCAAAATACCCAAGGATAATATATTTGTCACAGTTGGATATAACTAAGTAAATATCTACATTCATTAGTATAAAAAAGAAGCTTAAAGTACAAAATAACTAAGTACACAAATGTTAATCTATCAGTCTCCAAGATTATGTCCTTTTCCAGTCCCATCTCGAGGCTCCTCCTATGGCCTATAATTTAGGGGCAAAATAATAAACCATGTGAGTCTAAATAGACTCAATAAGTAGATAACAGTTATTACAAAGCGAAAATAGGTAAGACTCTGGATGCACATGTCATGTCAATATTGTAGAAATATTATTCCTAAATGACCAAGCAAGGCATATGGGTCCAACACCCACACCAAGAACATATATATAACTGCATGTAGACAAAAGGGCCACAAATAATGTTCTCCTCATGTCAACCAAAGCCCATGAACAACTCTATCCTCATGTCAACCAAGGCTATTAATGACCCTTTACAATCACCCATCTTAAATAACGCATCATCCATAACACACAAGAATGAATGTCACAAACCATGCATACAATATCAGCAAAAATTAACAAAGAAATTTAATATACCAGCTATTGTACAAGCATTTCACTAAACACGTAATAGGTGCCAAAGGGGAAACCTCTAGGTCACCCTCTTGGTTCAACCCACTTGAGCAATGTCACATTCTAATGATGTAAAACTACAAATGGGTCATCTATTTGACAAAAATCACACTATAATGCCTGGTTTCCTAGAAACCTTGCTAACCATAAGCTATCATGAACCCTAATGCCCAAACAATGAAGTTGTTGGACACTACAACTTCCCACCATCCCTATATTTATGTTTAAAATGTGATTTCATCGCTGATTCGAGGAGAGGCGACATCTACTAACCTAGATTCCGATTTCCTCAAAAACAACAACCTCGACCTCAAATCTTCAAAATTTCGAGATGCCTTTGATGCAAAGTAGTGATCCTTGAGGCGATTTGCAATGTTCTTGTGGAGGTTTAATGTTGGGTCGAGCGTTGAGAAGACAAGGAAAAAGAAAGAAACAAAGGGAGAAGACAAACGAGAATGAGAAGGGAAGAATAAACCCTAGCCTTGTGCCCCCTTTTCTAAATGACCTAGCCGATTAGTGGGTCGGGCCAGCGCGGGCCCATAAGTCTCTACTTAAAATTTTCTCTGGGGCGCTGCCCCCTTGACTTCTATAACCTAACTGAACAGGTTGAACCTCATACCTACTCTACGAGATTTTAAGATAGTAATAGTGCTCCAAATAACGCATCAATCATATACCTTTAAATCAATACCCCGTAAAATCGTATCAAAACCATGTGGTGCAATTACAAAATCATACCAATACACAACTCATACTCATGTTTAATATGCTAATGAATAGTTTCTCATACAACCCAACATGTGAAGATCATAATACATGCATGGATGCACTACATATCTCCTACATGTCATATCTATATATGGTGTACACCACAGTAACATCATTAATTCCTAGCTACATATTTGTTAATTACATCATGGTCAGGGAAGAACTATAATAATAAAAAAAATACCTAGTCTTCATAAATAGTATAAGAGCAGGACTTCTAGTCCATGTGCTTCAGAATGTTTGAAGTTGTGGAAGTGCAATTAAAATAGTTTAAGAAGAACTATGGCATCAACAAAGTCTTGGAATTGCGATTCTAAGATGAACAAAAATGGAACATGGTGGGCCTATGATGGCCATAAGAACCATAAGAAGGTAAAGAGCTGGATGTATTAGAGAATTGAATCCCACGTCGTAAAAGAAAGAAGTTTCCTATAAGAGAGTTGAAAGGTTGATATCGTAGAGTTTAAGAAGCAGATCTCAGTTGAAAGTACCATCATATATTCTAAAATCATGTGACTGACTGCTAGCCCAAAGTGGAGAAGATAACACTATGGGGCACATAAACCACAGGTCTAGGATCACACTTTTGGGTCTATGCATTACAATAATAGGACCCTTGTCATATGATCCATGAAATTAATCCAACTATGATCTAACATTCATATCAATTAGCGGCCCTTATCTAAGATATCCCACTATAACACATAGCAAGCAACGCACCTTTGAAACCCATTTTAAATGATGCTCCATAGTTAGGATAGTTTTCTTATTTTAAATGCACCTTGTCAAACGGATACATTAACGAAGCTAAGACCTTTGAGGAGGGAGGGTGAACTCCAATGAAGTGGCGATGGAGGGAGAACTACATAAAAGTACATAATATATTTAAAATTTTTAAGGGAATTTTAAAAGTTTCTCTAGGGAAGGAGGATAATTCTCCATGTGGCTTCGCCATAATGGTAAAACACGATCTTCAAACCGGATGTTGTTGGGTCTATCACAAATTCTATGAACTAATTTATAATAATATAAAGGAAAAATCACACATATATCTACAATGATTTGTTAGTCTTGAGTTTAAGGCAAAGTCAAAGAGGGTAGGGGTGAATTATATTTTTTAAAAAAATTCTTTTGGAAGATAAAAATTTAACCCTTCGTAAGCTGCATCTCCTTGAATGAAAGCACAGAAAGTAGTAAAGCAAGTAATATCACAAATAGTAGATATAAGAAATTATAGTGGTTTGGGACAACCTTCCCTACTCCACTTTTACACAAACACACTCTTGTGTCTTGGGTTCTACTATATCATCAAAGATACAATTAGAGTCGTTACTCTCTTTTAGATTATAACTTTAGGAGGTTTTTGCAGTCACAATACAAGTAGACGGTGAGTCACACTCTCACGGCACACTACTTGTCTCTACTTGGTCTTGATCTTCAACATCAAGCCAAGTAACAATATAACAAAGTGAGTAAGAAAGAAAGTCTATATGTTACAGATTGTGTAGAGAAACTTTCAGCATAGGAAAGAACTCTATGAAGCTTGAGATTGATGACACTTGCAGCTTTTGTATTGAATATTGGAGTTCTTTCTTAGTAGAGCACTTAAATAACACTTGATTACTTATAAGAAAGAAGGTGAAGACTCAATGAAGAAGACTCAATGAATGCTCTAGCTAGCCCTCCTAACTCTCCTTGTCATGCTTTAAATAGAGGAGTTATTTTAAATATTGGAGGATAGTCGACACACAGTTAATGCGCTAACGTTCAAATTTTTTGACAGTTATAATCCAAGTCACATTTGGAGTCGACTTTTAATGTCACTTAGCCAAAGTCACAAGCTGGAGTCAACTTGGGTTGCGACTTTGGTCTACACATTTCCTTCCCGAGAGATTTTCTCTTTGTCTTCAGCTCTAAGTTCCAACTTGAAGTTGACTAGGTTTGTGACTTGACCCAAGTCTCAAGTGAAGTCGACTTAAGTTGCAACTTTGCTCTACATTATATTCTTTGGAACTTGAAGTCTTTTAAAATGAGTTCTGTGGGGCCCCGAACCGGGGCGTCCACATAAGCCTTACTTCGGAATCTTGTCGATTGGTAAATGTGACTCAGGATTGTTGCCCTGATCACGCGGCGGGTACTTAATTGGATCTCATCCAATTTTTTTCTTTTTTCTTTTCATTCGTCACTTAAATATACACTTTATTCATAATAGACTCATCCATATCATCATAAAATCATTCATATCTTCTTTTTATTAAAATAATTCACGTAGTATAATCCTGTTTGTAATATCCATAAAACATGACTTCAACATGATTATCATACATTTGTCCCTTTGGACACATACATAGAACCGCAATTAAATTTGCAGGTCATTTCTACCCAGCATCCTTTATGAGTCAGCTCCATAGCCTGTTTGTCATTTTGAAAACACATATGAGTAACAATACTCAGTAAGCAAGTTTTTTCTTTGGCAAGTAAATATTTTCCTTTCATTCAAATGCATTTCTCCCCATTTGGTAGGAGACACTTACCAAGTGATCAATTACCAATGAGAAAAAAATCTTTTCATGCATTTTCATGAGAATGCAATGCATTCATTCATTCATGACTTTCCTTGTGCCTCCAACCTTTGGGAGGACACCGCTGACACAGGCCTTGCGACTTGGCAATAGTAAAGGGGGACCCTCCGATCCGCTTACTACCTCCACCAAAGCCTCTTCCTTGTGTCCCATATTCATATATATATATGCCGGCATGACATGCTCCATAAAACTTGATAAATCATTTAGAAAATAATTTAATAAGAAGTTAGCAATCATTTCATGTAAAGCATTATAGGAATGATTATCCTTAAATTCAATTCATAAAACACGTAAGCAAACAATTTGCAATCATTTAGAAATATTTTAGAAAGCATATAGCCTGCTTACCTCCTCAGTCTGTGTCCTCCTCATTTTCCTTTCCTTTTCCTATACAAGGAAAAATAATATTTTATCTATATCATTTCATGTCTTAGTTTACTTCCCATGAGTGCTTTATAATCATTCATTACCTCATTTCTATAGAGGTTAATTCTATAAAGATACTTGGTCATTACCTCCTTATATGAATTTTTTATTCATAAATTCTTTAACAATTCCATCCATATATCCTCATAAAATATAAAAATAAATCTCAATTTTTCCCAAAATCACGCTGTTCACTGTTCATAGTTACTGTAACATATTACCGTTCACGATCACTGTTTATGAGTATTGTTCATGTTTACTGTTCACAGCACGTGGGTTACTGTTCATGGGTTCCAAAAATTGACATTTTTCCCAAAAATAAAAAATACCATGACATAGCTTATGTTTAGTATATCATGGGAAAATTCATGAATTTTGAATTTATCATCATTAACTTGGCTAAATAAATCATTTCCTCCATATACTAAAAATCAACATAAATTCACTTAAGCATAATCCTTAATTCCAAAAATCATGAAATTAATAGATCATCATTCCAACATCATATTTATCATATTCATTCATCATCCCAAATAATAATTTATCAATTTTGGAGCATTATTTACACATATCATATGTTATCTTCCCGAATGTTCTATCTTTGCTCCAAATTTTTGATGTTTTGGCATAATTCTGATTAAGCATTATTACTATACTTATTTTCTCATGCTTAGACATTATCTAAGAATGGTTTTACCTTACTTAACATCCAAAAGAAATTTGGATAGAAATCACTTAACCAAAGTGAAGATATCCCTCTTCTTCTCACACTTTCTCTCTCCCACTTTCTCTCTCTAACTTTCTCTCCTCCTCCTCTTGGACGTGTGGGGCTTTGAGAACTTGGGTTTTTGCTCAAATGGAGCTGGGTGAAGTGCCTTTGGATGTCCACCCCTACCCCCTATTTATAGTTTTTGATTTTTCATCAAATTAGAATTTACCCCCTTGCTTGAGGTATTAAATTGCAAATGTATTTTTTTATAATTTTAAAAGGTTCATTGAGCCAAGATTAGCCCACCCTAGCCTGCTCCAGGCCCCCTATGGCAGCCCTATTTTTTCTAGATTTTTTATTTATTAAAATTTATTTATTTTAAGCAAATTAAATCCTACCCGTTCGTTTATGATGATGATGATCATGGACCATTGATTTTTGGTCAATGATCAACCACCCCCTGCTCACTCCCCTTCTGCAGCTGCTTTGCATTTAATTTTTTAATTTTTTTAATTATTTAATTTAATAAAAAGTCAAAAGTAGCATTAATGAAAAATTAAGCTACTTTTTGATCTCCTTTTGACATTTCATCTTGACCCTTAATTTGTAATTTTCATCACATCTTAAACCATTCATCATGTCCATCATGAATTTTTAACCATTCATAAAAAATTTCATCGAAATCCGACGCCCGGATTGTAAATTATGAATTTTTCTTTAATTTTCCACTAAAATCCAAAATTGGATTAAAATATAAAAAAGAATTGCTATTTCGTCCTGTAGTGATTAAATCTCCTTTTCGTCTTTTTGTGATTAAGTTAACCCAAGTGATTAACTCTTAATCACGTGTCTTAATCACAAGGTTACTATTCACGTGCGCTATTCATCCAAATGTCATAAATAATTTTTTAACCTCTATTTCCACGTGATTTCATACCCATGAATGTACATTTTCCAAATATATTACCTAGGGTTTACAACTCTAGCGTTTTATACACGTGTCTCAAATCGGGGCTTCACAAGTTCATAGACCTTTGTGCTGTAATATCTTCATATTTCAGCTCTTCTTTGACTCAATTTTTCTTCAACCTTGGGATATATTCTTCTCTAAGTTGATTCATATACTTTTGTCTTCACTTGTTTGCAACTTAACCTTAAATTGATAGTATTATCTTCAACTTCTCAAGGTATGAGTTGCCTAAGTTTGATTCGTGAACTTAGTTTTGTGAGTTTTGAGTTCCTTTGTGTCCAAGTCGAACATTGGGTCGACTTGACTTGCAACTTTACCCAAGTTACAGGTGGAGTTGACTTGGGTATGACACTTCAATATCCGTTATATTCTTAGAATTTCAAAAATTTTCAATCTTGCACCTTTGTTGCCCAAGTTGTGTAGCTGAGTTGACTTCATCTAGGACATCACCAAAGTTATAGATCAGAGTCGACTTGAGATGCAACTTGACCTTTTCGGATTTTTCATCAGAGACCTGAAGTCTTCCAAGTCACATGATAAGTTGACTTGAGTTGCGACTTAACCCAAGTCGCATGCGAAGTCATCTTCGGTTGCGACATCACTTGCTCACATGTCCATAATTTCAGCTTTGACGAAAAATTAAAAGTTGAAGTCAATCATGGAGTTGACTTGGGTATCAACTTGACCTAAGTCGATGCTTGAGTCAACTTGACTTTGCGAATTAATTTATCATGTCTTGCTTTTAAAAAATTCTAACTTAAAACATTGCAACGCACATGTTAGTCCCTTTAAATTTTCAAATTTGGAGTTAATCATCAAAACATGGATTGTGTTTGATTTGCTCATTGAGTTCACAACATGATTGAGCTTAAATCCTAGCATACCTACAAAGTCTTAAAATTTTCTCTTAATATCTACAATGTTGTTGAATTATTTCTCTGATACTCATACAATTGTAACAACTATTATAAAATTTAAAATGACTAAGAATCCCTTCTTCCTAAGGGAAAAATGTTTCATTGTGTTCCCAAAGATGGTAACCATGACAACTCCCAATTGCCACATCCAACTGAAGTAGACAACTAATACGACACCTTTGAAATTTGAAAATGGCCATCTCTAACAAATTCACCTCTTTAGATCTATGCATTACAATATCGGAACCCATTTTGATATGATCCATGAAATTAGTCCAAGTATGATCTATCTTCATATCAATCAGTTGCCCTTAACTGGTACATCCTGCTATAATACATAGCCAACAAAGCATCTTTGAAACCCATTTCAAACAATTCTCCATAATTAGATTAGTTCTTTTATTTTGGATGCACCTTGTTCAATGGATGCAATCAACAATCTCGTATAAACTCCTTAAATTTTGGGAGCCACTTCAAAAACCCATGATATAAGGGCATCTTAGACATTTTAGAGCATTATGGCTATGGCACCCAACAACATAGGTACACAAGAAGTTTTTGAAATAATGTGAGTATATTAGGCATAAGAATCATATGTTATGGGTATTTATGAAATTTTTCCCTATACAATGGAAAAATTAAAGTACCAATATTCTAGTAAACTGTAACGCCCCATTCATAAAAATACTCAATAACTAATCAACGGCGCTACACAATCTAAGAAAAATTCGGCAGCATCTCCCCATAACATACAAGGGGTAATATGGAATACATGACCTGATATTCATAACATTTCCATTTGTAACATTCAATCCTATTTATATACTTGCATCTTCATATAATAAGAACATTCATATAGAAGGAAATCATTACATATTTTCCTTACACAACAAACATATATAATAGTCATGCATATGTGCATCAACAAGGATTATAATCCAATCTGAAATACCAAATACATTATAGTTGTCAAAGCGAATCCGCCTAAGTAATTGTCTACATATATGATTATCAAAAAGAGCACAAGTCTAAAAGAACTGAAATCAACATATTGTGCTAGGGTCTCTCATGTTTGATCTTCAACTTGTTCCATCCTTAAGTTCCCCTTCTGACCTGCGATCTAAAAGCACAATAACAAATGATATGAGTCTAAATAGACCCAGTAAGTAGATAGTGGTTAGCACAAAATGGAAATAAGCATAATGATGGATGCTCATATAGTGATGAAGCTAATACACATGGATCCAATACCCACTCCCAAGATCGTATGCATATAACCATACACACAGATTGAACAACACGACCAATCATCTACTCATGTCCATCAAGGGCCATGAACAACCCTCTCCTCATGTCAATCAGGGGCCATGAACAACCCTTACAACCAACTATTTGAGATAACGCATCATACATAACAGACAATGAAACACATCGCAAACCACGCATACAACATCAACACAATTCAGATTCAACACATAGATCTGTCACACAAGCATTTTATCAAACACATGATAGGTGCGAAATGAAAGAGCCTTCAATTCATACTCTCGATTGGGGCAAATCAATTCACGTCACATTCCAACAATATAACAACTGCTAAGAAGTCTTTTACATCATAGAAATCACGCATTCAAAGTAAATTCACCATGAACCCTAACTGTTACGAACTCTACGCCTAATACCATGGAGTCGTTAGAAGCTATACATTCCCTCTAGCCTCGCATCGCGTTTAACATAAAATTTCATCACTAAATCGATAAGGGGCGACATCTACTTACTTGAATCGAAATTTCCCCCAAAAACAGTGCTCCAGACTTAGACGGAGAGATTCAGAACTTCCACGATTCGAGTCGATGATCCTCAAACAGTCGGTAGAGCTTCCTTGAATGAATCTGTGGCTAGCCCGAACTGAATGGTGGGGAAAGAAGAGAAGACGCAGAGAACGGACCATAGTCATAGTGCCCATCAATGGAATGCTAATCATACATGCACATATGCACTATACATCTCCTAAATGTCGTGTCCATGTATGTTATGTATCCATTAATATCGTAAAATTCTTACTAGCATGTTCATAAGTTACCTCATAAATAGAGAAAAGTTATAATAAAAATAGAATAAAATACCTGGTCCTCACATAAACTATGATCTAAGTTAGAAAAGGTTGTAGGAAAAAATCGATAATGCGCCACTAGAACAAAAAATAAGTAAATAAAAATGGAATCACAACTAATCCTTAATGGTGAATTAATATCTTGATTTTGTATTGATTTTGGAATGAAGTTATAGAGATTGTAGAGTTCTTGCCCATGATCAAAAATTACAAAAACTTGAATCTTCATTTATTGATCACATATCGCAATGTGATACTATTTATAACTATAAGAAATAATATGAATGGTTTGAACTTGATGAGGTAAAGAAAGCTTGAAAATTGAGGGGAAGAGAGCTTTTCTTGAAGGTAAAGCACCCTTAATGAGACGCGAAGACTCTCTTTTCTTTCTTTCATCTCTCTATTGTGTTCTAATGTGGAAAAGGCATAGTTATTTTTAAAACTTTTACTACTAAGATGCTACCCAAGTGGCCTTCTATAAATTCTAAGTTGCTTAATGATGTATTAGATGAGTGATGATGTGATTAAGCTTGATGGGTTTATAGTTGATTTATGAGTGTTGTATATAAAATGGCTATTGATGTGCTTGAAGTCTATGGATGCATGATTATACAGTGTGATCTGTATTAATGACTAAATGTATGAAGATGATGTTTGTTGGTCTTGAATAGTTGGCTTGACATAAGAAGGGAGGGCAAATTGGTTCATTTAAAATTTATTTACTATTTTAAACTTAAACCACTTTAAGATTAAGTCTTTTTGAATGAAACTTATAGAGCTAATTCAAGAGAGCAAGAGAATAAATGTAAGTGCACAAGAGAACATAAAGAATTATAGTGGTTCGAAAAATACCCTTTTTCAACTCTTCCAAGCACGCACCCCTTGTGTCTTGGGTTCCATTATCACTTCAATGAGTACAACTTAGAGTCGTAGCTCTCTTCTAAATTCTAGCTTTAGAGGGCCTTTACAATAAATACATACGTAGTTGATGAGTATCACTTTAACCAAGCACTGCTTGTTTCCTCACATTGGCCTTGGTCTCCAACAATAAGTCAAGTACTAAGTTAGAACAAAGAAATTTTAAATAAGAATAAACTACAAGTTACAAATTTGTGTAGAACTTTGAGCATAGAAGCAAGCTTTTAATGGTGAAGGGAATGTATAAACTTGAAGCTTCTTCTAGTGGACTTGAGTGCTTTGCTTAAAAATTATTAAACGGAGTTTTGAATGATTGTAGCGTGGAAGGTGAGAGCATAATAAATGCTTGAGTTAATCCTATTAACTCCATTTGACATATCTTTTATAGCTTGGACGAAAAATTGAACATTAATGGTAAGTGGGGCACATTTAATGTGCCAATGTTTAAAAATTTTTAGACCATTAAGAATAAAGTCGCAGCTGAAGTCCAACTTGACTTGCAACTTCACCTAAGTCACAAGTGAAGTCAACTTGAGTATCGACTTTAGTGCTCTATTTATATTCAAAGAATTTTCCTTCAAATCTTGGCCTTTAAGTTGTATGTGGAGTCAAATTGGGAATAAGACTTCATCCAAGTCACAAATGAAGTTGACTTCTTTCGACTTTATGACATCTTGGGGCTTTACCTCATTAATCTTTCTTTTGTCTTGTTCTCCTTCTTCTAAATCTTATGATTAGGTCATCGAATTGGGTATGCAACTTCTCTTTCTATTTTTAAGATATGAAATGTATGTGTTCTTTTGTTCTTCCAAGTCATAGGCTTAGAGTTGACTTCAACTTCAACTTCACCTAAATCGTACTTGCAGTCGACTCAAGGTGAGACTTCAAATATCATTTTGGAGATAGTGCGATTTTGGGTAGCCTTGAGCTCTTCAAGTTACAGCTAGAGTCAACTTCATCTTCGACTTGGCCCTAGTTGCATCTGGAGTTGACTTAAAATTAGTGAAACTTTCTCTTAAAATTTTTTGCCTTTGAATTCGCACTTGAAGTCAATTGTTTAATCAATTTGGGGCGTGACTTCATCCGAGTTACTCTTGAAGTTGACTTGAATATGCGACTTCATATGCCTTTATTTGAAATTTAAAACTTTCACTTACATGTTCATGCTCAAAACTTCATTAGTACTCTTTAACTTTTCAAATTGGTTGCTAATCATCAAAACTCAAATCTTGATTTTCAGTATATACTAGTTGAGTTCATAATGTTTACATATTTTAATCATGCTAATATAGCTTCAAGTGAACTTTAAGCTGTTGATTACATGGATTGAGTCATTTTGAGGCTAAAGGTTAGTTTTGATTGGAAAGGAACTCAATGGATCATGAAGCATTTATCTTAGCTTGAGATGAGTAATAATCTAATATAATGATTACCATACTTAAATTGAACTCATAATGCATCTATTGAAGTTTGAATTAAAAATAATAATTTGTTAGTAAATGTCTTGGGAGAGAAATACATGAAGTGTTTTAACGGTATTTTGTTTTCATATACATACATTTCAATGTGGGATTGTGTTTTCTTGTGCAGAGAGATTATGCATCATGAGCATATGAATGGAATGTTTTAACATCTATACTCACATGTAAACTCTTGTTATTTTATATTTTGATAATAATGCAATACTTGTAAATGTATACTTAAGGAACACATAATATAATTATGTTAATTTTTTTTTTACAGTTGTGTGTTTAACATCTCTATAAATGAAAAGTTTCAAATTATAATTATATTATAAAGAAGAAACAACAATTAACCAATTAGATGGTTATAGCAAAAATTTTGCATAAAGGAAATTCCCAAAATATATAATATTTAGTTCCCACCCTATTAACATATTGTATGTTATGAAAGTGGCAGAAACTAAAGGCTTGAAAAATAATATTCGAGGTTCAAATTTTCCTTGGATCAAAATTTTAATTTAATTTATTCTATTGTATTATTTAGATTTAACTAATGGGATTAAATATTTTAATTTTTAAAGCAAAATATATCAATAAAAGTCTATAAATTACAAGCCATAAACATTAATTAAGGGGGGTAAGGTGGCAAGTTGAATTACCATAATTTAATAAGTTTAGTGGAGAAACATTTTGTGGCAAGATATTAAACAAGGTAAAAGTAAATAAAAAAAATATAATTAAAAGAAAATTTCCTATAAAGTAGCAACTCATGTTGAAGGAGAGAGCTAGAACAATGGAGAGTAGAGAGAAAGAGGGGATGAGGCTTTGATAAGTTAATCACAATCATCAATCATTATCATCCAGAATAGTCATTATTTATTTATGTTTTCTTTTTCTAAATTCAGCAAGGATCAAAGGCAAAGGTCAATTTGAATAGTTGAATTTGGGAGAAAGATTTCAAATTTTAAGAAAGGAAATCTCTATCCACAAAATTAGATTTGTTAGATCCGATGGAAGTCAATTCTAATCCATAAATTGGGTGCGTTTGGTACTTAAAAATGACCATGATCAAGGGCTGTTATTTGAGGAAAATTCTGTCCAAAATTTTGATCAAAGTGGGTCCAAACAGATCCTGTATCATTAAACAACAAGAAGATGATCTCAGCCCTTCAATGCATTATTTCATGTATAGTCTAGATGATCCAAACCACTATACGTGTTGAGCATTTGCAATTTGTCTCAATAATGCTTATATTAGACAAAATTATAATCAATTGATCTAGACCATTAAAAATTTAATTAAAAAGGTATTTTAATGATCTAGACCATTGGATCAAGAGTACATAAGTGATGTTCTATGATTCATGTATTACATCTATACTTAGAACTATGATTAGCAGTTTAGATTAACAATTATAATAGTTTATAAGTTAACTTACAAAACCTATGTAGTAAATCTTGAATCGAAAAGAAAAATATATATGAAATAGTAAATAAATGATTTTAGAATGAAAGTTCTTCCAAGGACTCAGTATATAATCATTAAAGGATGACCAAAATTAAATAATAAAATATTTTATAATTTGTAAATTAAAAATACTAGAACATCAATATGAATAGGGCAAAATAACTGTCAAAACCAGCAACATTAATATTTTTCATAATTTTTATAGAACGAGATTGAGGCTAAAATTTTTATTTGACATATAACATCATGAATATCAATAAAAAATATAAAAATAAAATTTTAAATAAGAATATTGTGAAACCCCAATTATTTTAAGCCTAATGAAGGAACTTGGAATTTGTATAAGGAAGAACTTAGAAAAATCCAAGAGATGGAGGGTTTAAATTAACCCACATTGGCATGGGAGGTATTAAGTTTTACGTCTTTTAATATAGATGAATGGGATTAATGTAACCAATTAAGCAATGTGATTAAATTAATCACCATAGCTGAATAAGAGTGAATGTGACTAAAGATACCCAATGAGGTTAGAGAATGTGGATATTGTTGGTCCCGAGTTAATGGCAATTACCCAAGAGGTGAGGGGTGAATTGGGTATTTAAAAATTTACAACTTAAACATAAACTTTATCCCGAATTAATCTAGTCCCCTTTATAAAGAAACAGAATGGAAAGCAATATAGTGTAGAGAGCAGAAACAAACATCAACACACAAGATTTTATAGTGGTTCGGGCAACCTCCCTACTCCACTCTTCCAAGCTCACACCTCTTGTGACTTGGGTTCCACTATGTATTCCGCGAATACAACTAGAGTCTCCACTCTCTTCTAGATTCTAGCTCTATGGGGCATATACAACCAGAGTCTCCGCTCTCTTCTAGATTCTAGCTCTAGGGGGTATCAACAATACACAGCACAAGTAGGTGACGAGTTCCACTCCAATCACATACTACTTTACTTACACTTGTTCTTAGCTACCCAAGCTAAAACAAGTTCAATACAACAATAAGAATAAAAGAAAGTTTCTACACGTTACTGTTGTGTAGACGCAAATTTGGCACAGAGAAGAACTTGTAGTGTAGGCGTAGAGATTCAGCAAGCAGCTCTTGGCAGTTTGAATCAAGGTTCTTTTTCTAAAAATTGGCTTGATCACTTGAAGCTCTTAAAGATGGGAGTTATGCTCACTTAATGAATTCTCAGCTCCCCTCCTCGTTCATATTGATTGCCTTTTATAATTGTTGAGGGAATCCGAACGTTTGGAGGTAGGTGGCGCGCATTTAATGCGCCAACGTTCGAAAATTTTCCGACCGTTGCGACCCAAGTCGCAGGTGGAGTCGCCTTCGGGTGCGACTTCGCCCAAGTCGCAGATGCAGTCGACTTCGGGTGCGACTTCGCCTATTCGCAACTTCTTCAAGTTTCAGTCTGGGTCGACTTGGTCATCGACTTGACCCAAGTCGCAGGTGGAGTCGACTTCGGGTGCGACTTCACCTCGACAACTTGCTTGATGAACTTGAAATCCTTGGAATGCTTTGCTTGCTTGAGTTTCTTCATGTTTGGTTGTTCTTCCTTTAAGACTCTTTATGATTCTTTAATTATTCTATCTTAAAGCACATTTTACTCCATGTCTTGAGTCTTGTGTCTTTAAGTATTGGAATGCATAAGAGAGGTTCAAATGCATGATCTCGATTCTCCATGAGAAATATGCAGCTTTGCTTTGGTCTTCACTTGATCCTCATTTGATCTTCATTTTCTTTTGAATCTCTTGAATCTATCATTGAGTTATCTTGATCTGCATGTTTCCGTATTGAAGTCGAAGTCGGAGTCGACTTGATCTGCGACTTCACCCAAGTCGCATGCGGAGTCGACTTGGGATGCGACTTCGGCAGCCCTTGTTCTCGGTTTCAACTCTGGACAGAAATGACGCCTCCAAGTCGCTACTGGAGTCGACTTGGTCTGAGACTTCACCCAAGTCGCAAGCAGAGTCGACTTGGGATGCGACTTCGGCACCTCTCCTTCTTGATTTCAACTTTGGAAGGGAATGACGTCTTGAAGTCGCTTCTTGAGTCGACTTGGGGATCGACTTGGCCTAAGTCGAAGCCTGAGTCGACTTGAAAATCGACTTGACTTGCCATGCTTCATATTCTTCAAATTTATAACCTTAAGTCATTTCCACAAACATGTTAGTAACCAAAACTTACTCAAATTGATTTGTTAATCATCGAAACATAGACTTGGCTTATTTTCCACATATTTTCAACAATCTCCCCCTTTTTGATGATTGACAAAACCGATTTGAGTGTATACCTTTCAATGTCTTAGAAACGTGCTAATTTTTCATTTTGAAGTTTTATCATACTTATGCAAACAATCAAGTTAAAAACATTCAAACAAAAAAACTTAAAACCAGTCATAAAAATTTAGACTCAATTCCGATTCTCTTCTTAAAACCACTTAGACTCAAATCCCGATCTCTTCTCCTCCTTTTTGTCAATCTATCAAAAAATTGAGATAGAGTGGGTAAAATTTTATGAGAATGGTGGGGTTGCTCCCCTTGAACCTGTGCTCCCCCTCAGTTTGTGCTTTGCTAAGTTAATTCAAGCATTCCCATATCATTTCTAATTTTATAAAATGATTCTTTTGCAAGAGGTTTGGTGAATATATCTGCAATTTGATCTTCTGTTCTTACATATTCCAAACATATATCATGATTTTCTACAAGTTCTCTAATAAAATGATGTCTAAGGTCTATATGTTTGGTACTGTTGGAAACAATGTTTAAAACAAAACAAAATTGACCAAAGCATGAGTTTTGATGATTAACAAAGTCAAATTTGAGTATAAAGTGATTACTAATGATTATGTTGAATGTCTTAAGGAATGAAATCAGCCAAGTCGATTCCCAAGTCGACTTGGACTTCGACTTAGGGTGAAGTCGATCCCAAAGTCGACTCCACCTTCGACCTCAAATGAAACCTCATGGCCAGAGTTGAAATTGGAAGGAGAGCAGCTGAAGTCGCAGGCCAAGTCGACTCCACTTGCGACTTGGAAGCCAAGTCGCAGACGAAGTCGACTCCAGCATCGACTTGGAGATGCATAGTTCTTTCCAGAGTTGATTTTGGGACAGAACATTCCAAAGTCGTAGTCGAAGTCAACTCCGGTTTGCGACTTAGGCGAAGTCGCAGACGAAGTCGACCCCAAGATCGACTTGAGGTTTTCAAAGTTCAAGACACAAGTTCAAGCTCATTCTCAAGATGAAGACTAATACAAAAAGGTGCATACAAGTTTTCAAGCTCTTCAAGATTCACAAGGTTTACAAAATATGAAACCAATCCAGAATGAAAATAATTGAAGGAAAGAAACTAAGCAAGCTAGAGGAGAATCAAACAAGGATCAAACTGATTTGGCACAAGAACTAGTAAAGTCGCAACCCAAGTCGACTCCAAGATCGACTTGAGGTCAAGTTGCACCCCAAGTCGACTCCAAAATCGACTTAAGGCCAAGTCTGAAACCAAGTCGACCCAGAACTCAGACTTGGAAATTGGAGAGCAGCTGAAGTTGCACACGAAGTCGACTCCACCTGCTACTTGGGAACGTAAAGTTTGAATTTTCGAACGTTGGAACATTTATTGCGCGCCAACCACTTGTATAACGTTCAAATTCTTCCTTCCTCTATATATAGACACTCAAGCAAACGTGGTTAGAGACAATATAGAGTCTAAAGAGAGAAAAGAAGTGCAAGCAAGAGCTCTTATTTGCTTTTCTCTAAACTTGAGTGATCTATACACTTTCAAAGGAAGAACGAGCTTCAAAGTTGCAAGTAGCTTCAACGAAACACAACCAGTTGCTTCTACAGATTCTTCCTCAAGCTGAAACTTGCCTACACAACTCAGTAAAGTGTAGATCTTCCTTATTTTTCATGTTATTGTTTGTTCTTGGTGCTTGGTTTGAGTTTGGTGTAACAAACCAAGACGTTGCAAGTAGAGTTGTGATTGGAGTGTAACTCATCATCTACTTGTGTCAATTGTATAAGCCCCCTAGAGCTAGAATCTAGAAGAGAGCTGTGGCACCCCGAACCGAGGCGTCACATTTGTCCTTACTCCGGGATCTTGTCGATTGGTAAGTGTGAATCAGGATTGTTGCCCTGATCACGCGGCGGGTACTTAATTGGATCTCGTCCAAATTTTTCTTTTTCTTTTTCTTTTTCTTTCATTACATAATCATATACTCATCATCGTTCATGATGGACTTATCCATAACATCATAAATCATCAACTTCTCATATTATTCATAACTTCATAATTTCATACAATCTATGTCCTTTCTCATCATATCCCATTAGGGAATCTGTTCATACAAAAATCTACTAACCTTTGTAGATTCTTCTTTTCTTTTAGCAACTCGTGCCCTTCATTTCTTGTCTTTCCCTACACCTGTCTGAGGTTAGGAAAACAAAACATGAGTCGAAACTCAATAAGCAAGCATTTTTCATTTTAAATGCGTTCCTCTCCATTTGGTAGAAGACACTTACCAAGTGATCAACTACCAATGGAATAGAAACCTTTTTCGTAAACCATTTTTAAAAATCTTTCATAAACCATTCATGAAAACCATTCGTAAATGCATTTCTCTCGATTCGATAGGAGACACTTAGCAAGTGATCAACTATCAATGGAATAGAAACCTTTTCATAAACATTGGATGTGCAAATGCTTCCTTTCCACTCCTGACATAAACCTTCGTGTGTGGGTACGCTAGCTCAGGGAATATCTCACATAACATGGTCCAATACGCCGGCTGTCTCCGACTTGGCCTGATCAAGGGGAACATCTCTTCCTCTTGACGCCTACATGGTTCCTACATGCATGACTTTTGATTTTCCCAGCATTATATACCTCTTACACCAGGTGGCTTGTCATTCTCATGTAGAGAATTATTTGCATCATCCCTTATAAATATCTTTTGAAATCCATGTGTGCAAATACTTTCTTTCCATTCTTGACATAAACCTTTGTGCATGGGTACGCTAGCCAGGGAACATCTCATATAGCATTGTCCAATACGCCGGCTGTCTCCGACTTGGCCTCATCAAGGGGAACCTCTCTTCCTCTTGACGCCTACATGGTTCCTACATGCATGACTTTTGATTATCCCGGCATTATATACCTCTTACACCAGGTGGCTTGTCATTCTCATGTAGAGAATTATTTGCACAATTCATTTAAAAACATCATTTCAAATCAATGCTTTTCTTTTCAATCCATGTATGAAAATGCAATGCATTTCATTCACACATAACATTCCTTTGCCTCCACCTCTGGGGAGGACGCCGTCGGCACACAGCCCATACGACTCGGCAATAGTGAAGGGGGACCCTCTGATCCGCTTTCTACCTCCACCAAAGCCTCTTCCTTATACATCATACATGTGCACATGTCCATGAACATCGCATAATGACTTTTCATAAAAACTCATAAACATTCGTCATTTCAAAACATTATAGGAATGACCATCCTTAAACACATTTCATAAATACTTGGGAATAAAATCATATTTTCAAAAGGGTTTGCTTGCTTACAAATCATCATTTTCAAAAGGATTGCTTGCTTACAATGAAGTAATAAAATCATATTTTAAAAAAGTTTGCTTGCTTACAAATCATCATTTTCAATGAAGCAATAAAATCACATTTTCAAAGTTGTGCTTGCTTACAAATCATCATTTTCAAAAGGATTACTTACTTACAATGAAGTAATAAAATCATATTTTAAAAAAGTTTGCTTGCTTACCTCCTCAGTCTGTGTCCTTGATAAGTCTAAGAATTTTCATTTAATTTCATATTAAATGCACACCATTAAATATTAAAACGTTAATTAAATGCATGTTTTAAGAGGAATTTTATGAAAATCATATTTTTGATAGAATCTTTAATTTTACTATAAAATGGGTCATTTTGCAACATTCTTGAAAATATAAAATTATGACTCAATTTTAATGTTGAAATGTGTATTAGCTTATTAATATAATTTGGGCAAATTTATAAAATCATTTAATTGGAAAAATCATAAATATATAACTATAATTATATTTTAAAAAAAGTAAAATATTATATTTAGATAAAATAAATTAGAAGATTAAACTAAGAAGATACGTGTCATTATTGAAATTATTTACTAAAAAATGATATTTAAACTCGTATTTTACGCTGCATAAGCACACGCAATTGTGCACCACCGGAGCACCATTTATGGTGCTCCATCTTCCCCAAACCGACCGTAGCCATGAAAGCACGGCCGTCCAGGCAATTTTGGCAACTCCAAAACCAGCAACCATGAAAATCCAAGCAGCAGCTCTCAAAATCTAGTCGCACCAGCACCGTTTTCCCCATCATCTCCGGCGACCAGCGGCAACACCGCCATCATTCCCGAAAGTAGAAGCTCCATCTTCTCCAAGTCCGGCGAGCTCCTTTCTCTTCTTTCCTTCTCCGGTGAACCAAGGCAGCCTTCTCCATCAAAGCTGGCAGCCATGGCAGCAACGATTCAAGCAACAGGCAGCCACGATTTAACCACGGCAAGTCAGCAGCCGTGCATTTTCCGGAACTGTTTCGAACCAAAAATGAAATCCAGCCACCAGCTGCACCGAAATCGGTCCACCATGCCATGATCAACGCTGGCGACGCATTCTTCTCCCGACCGCGTCCGATCAGAAGCCCAGCAATCACGATCTCGTCTGCTTCTCCCATCGCACCGGCGCCCCTTTTTCAAGATCTGCTAGCACCAGAAACTATGCCCCAAAACCGACCATCCATTTTCCAATCTGCCGGCAGCAACGAAAATCAACCTCCATTTCCAGAACAGCTAAGTGCAAGCAGCCGTCGTCCATCCTCTCCAAATCCAAGCTGTATTTTCGAACCAAGCCTCTACCTACTGCTGTCGCCTAATTGCTGCTCTACAAAAATCGACAGCCTCTCAGCGGCAAGAACCCATATCCTCTGTATCTCCCTTGATTAATTCCGGCAACACCCATTTCTACGGCAAACCGCACCTCCCCAAAATCTGGCCAAAAGGCAGCTAATCGGCACCCATTTTGCAACAAAACCCAAATTCTGGCAGCAGCACAAGATTGAGATGCCCAGGTCCCACTGCTGCTTGCAAATGTGGATTCTAAAGCTAGCCAAGAAAAGCAAAATAGACGGCAGCACAGGTGCGGGCAATCGGTGGTGATCGACGGGCAGCTGCAGTACTTCAGCCTCTTCAACGCGATGGTGGAAGCGGTACAATGTCTCTATTCGGCAGCCCTTTTTAATTTACCATCTGTTTCAGCAGTTGGCGTGCAAGAAAATGAAAGACACAAAGGGCAGCTACAGGCGACGACAATACAGGAATCCCACATCGGATTCATGCTTGGAGGGAGGGCCCCTCACACGCCTATAAAAAGGCTTCCACTCATCCCAAGGAGACACACCCCATACCCCACACTTCTATCCTTGGGTGGGACCCATTTTGTGGGATCCCATAGCAAGTGGGTGGGATCCATCTTGTGGGACCCGTAGTGAGGAGGTGGGGCCAAGCAATAACATTTTCTATTACGTGGAGATTTTGCTCTCCATATTCGGGTGATGTAAATTTTATTTTATTACTTTATGATTTGTAGTGCTTCGTAGTTGTTAATTTTTAATTTGTAGTTTTAATTTTTAGATTAGATTTACTGCTTTATTTTATGCTTTGTAATTTTTAGATTAAATTTAATGTAATTCTCTTTCCTGCTTTAATAGTTAAATTTCATAGCTTTTATTGCTTTCTTAGAATAGTTTTAATTAAGTTGCTAGTTAATTATAATTTCTTTTAGCGTCTTGTCTCCTTTTCTTTTCTCTCCAATTTCTTCTATTTTCATTTCTTTTCTCTTTTCTCTCTTTCTCTCTCTAATTTCTTCTAATTTCTCTTTTCTTTTCTCTCTCTTCTCTCTTTCTCTCTTTCTCTCTCTTCTCTATACCCTCTCTTTCTCTTAAAAATAATTCAAAACTACATCGCCTCTCTGTGGATTCGACCCGACTCACCATTATTCTACACTATCACTCGTATAGTGGTAGCTTTAATGTGTTTCGGTTAATTTAAATTAAACTGGCGATCACAGTGCTCTTAACGACAAGCACTTGGTACGCATCAAGTTTTTGGCGCCGTTGCCGGGGAGGCGTATTGAGGTTTGAATTGTTTTATTAATTGCTTTAAATTTGCTTTACTTGCTTTCAATAGTATAATCTTTACTGCTTTATTTATCTGCTTTCTTTACTTATTGCACTTGAACTTTGGATTACCAATTTCGATTCTTTCATGCTTTAAAAAAAAAAAAAAAAAACTAAAATTAAAGAATGGACATGAACTTTATTGATCAGCAATTAGGCAAGTTAGAAGAATTAAACCAAAAGATTAATGATTTACTTACCTATCAAAACTCAAACAGTTCATTCTTAAATACATCAATTCCTTTTCCAACGACATATTCTAATGAGACTCAATTTTTACCATATCAAAAGCAAGCTCAAAATTTTCATAAGTTCCCTACACCTGATTACAATTCATTTTCATATGCATATAACTTAGAATTAAGTTATCCTAATACTTCCTGGACAAATCAGCAAATGCAACCCTATCCTCCATATCTACAAACCCAGTGGCCACCTGAGCAAAGTCAATTTTCAAATTATCAATATCAATCTGATCATTATGAAAATACATATGGGCCATCTGTATATCCTGAAGAAAATTTTTCATCACCTCAACCTACTAACCAATCTCTTCATCAAACATATAATTATAATGAGGAAATTGAAGAACTAAAAAATATTTTTCTCGATGGCTTTCAAAACATAGAAAATAAATTTTCAGAGTGCCTAAATCGAGTTGAACATTATAAAAATCTGTATTTACACTCGAATCCCCCACAAGAGGACTTTGAAAAATTTTCATCAAATCAAGTAGATTATCAACAATCTCCTTACTTAGATGACTTAGAAGGAGGATTCGAAGGATTAGATCAACAATTCATTTTCGACCAACAATCATTTTCTAGGACGACAGATCACGCAGATCAAATTGATAATCTAGTTGATCATTCGAATTTTCAAATTCAATTAGATTCAATACCATTAGAAAAATCATATTTTGAAAATGACTTAGCATTTCCAAATGCTTTAGAGGCTGAATACCTTAACAAACAAAAGCTAGGTCAAAAGAAAGAGAATTTGAAAATAAATGATGAATATATTGATAGATTATGTGGGGAGAAACCTAATGAATCAACTATCACTCCAATAAATCATTTTGATTATCAAACTCAATCAGATCAATTACTATCAGAAAATCTATTGTCTGAAAATTTGGTAATAATTACAACATTATGTAGTGATGGTTTCTCAGATCATACACTTAACGAGAATTCCTCTCTTCATAATTAAGAAAATATTATAGAAAATAATGGAAAATTAATTAATGATAAATTTGAAGAAGAAAAAGAAAATATTGAGGAGATTGATGATCATAATAGCCAAATTAATGGTGAGGTGAGAAATAAAGAGTTTATTGAGGATAAGTTTGGGGGAGGTGAAAATGAAATTATTAATGAAAATTTTGGAAAGTACATACCTGTTATTTCAAGTACTTTTAAAGATGAGCTCATTAGCATAGATGAATTAATGAAAAAGGAAGAGATGATTCAAATGTTTGAACAGGTTCAAATTAAAATTTCGCTCTTTGATGTTATTCAATATATTCCAAATTATAGTCAATTTCTTAAAGAGCGTTGTATTCAAACGGAACCTTGTTTAACCCAAAATAAAATCATGCTCCCATTAGGTAATAGTTCAATAAATAATTTAGATCAAGTTGAAGAATGTTACATATTAAACGTCATTGATGATTCATTCACAACTTTTGAGCATGAATATATGAAAATAATAAATAATCTACATAGTGTTAAAAAATTTTACAGAGCAGGAATTGGATGATATAAATTGTCACGTCTGGCTGAAGACGTAAAACTTAGCGCTGGTTGGGAGGCAACCCAACATGTGTATATATATCTCTTTTCTATTAGTTTGCTTTTCTTTTGTTTAGGTGAAAGCTACAGCAATTTCATCAGATCATTACACCCAAGGTTGTCTCTTTCCCTGCTATCTTATTTTCATAAATTTATATTTTGTGCATGTTTATCAAAGATAGCTATATTTAAGTTGGGGGTCTGGTTTGCTTAATGTAATTAAAATAATAATAATAATAATAATAATAAAAGTTTAAAAAAAAATATATATATAATAAAAAATATATATATAGAGATAAATCAAAGTACACTTGCTATGCTTGGTAGTAAGTGAAGAAGAAAACTGTATTTAGTTATATTTGTAAAAATATTTTCATGGTGTTTTTAAAATTTTATTAGTACTGATTGCACTTACAATTCAATGAATCTTGTGGGTACCATGATAATATAGTTTTTCTCTCAGCCAAGCAAGTAATCTTTAATATCATAGCTGTTAGTTATAAAAAAAAAAAAAATCCCTAGATACCCTGAAATACGGTGAGGGGAGAAAATAAAAAAAAATGTAAAACCCCAGATATCCTGAAATATGGTGAGGGGAAGAAAAACATGTTGAAAATAAAATTTAAAAAAAATATATAAAAAAAAATATCCCTAGATACCCTGAAATATGGTGAGGGGAGAAAAAAAAAGATAAAAGATAAAAGAGAGAGATATATATTAACTGGCACTATCATAATTTTGATATGACTGTTGCTTAGCTTGGATGAGCTGAAAATAATTTATTTAATGCCCATTTGTTCATTAGAACACAAATACACGTGCTATATACCCTTTTATGCATCATGAGATATTTTTACTCATATTTACTAAAGAAAAGTTTCTTTTAAAACTTATTATCATCATTAGCAGTACACCTAGATTTTTATAAAATTAGTAGTACACTATGATAAAAAAAAAGAGGAATTATATATTAAACTATTTCCATTGCTAAGGGACTAGCAATGTTTAAGTTGGGGGGTGTGATAAGTCTAAAAATTTTCATTTAATTTCATATTAAATGCACACCATTAAATATTAAAACGTTAATTAAATGCATGTTTTAAGAGGAATTTTATGAAAATAATATTTTTGATAGAATCTTTAATTTTACTATAAAATGGGTCATTTTGCAACATTCTTGAAAATATAAAATTATGACTCAATTTTAATGTTGAAATGTGTATTAGCTTATTAATATAATTTGGGCAAATTTATAAAATCATTTAATTGGAAAAATCATAAATATATAACTATAATTATATTTTAAAAAAAGTAAAATATTATATTTAGATAAAATAAATTAGAAGATTAAACTAAGAAGATACGTGTCATTATTGAAATTATTTACTAAAAAATGATATTTAAACTCGTATTTTACGCTGCATAAGCACACGCAATTGTGCACCACCGGAGCACCATTTATGGTGCTCCATCTTCCCCAAACCGACCGTAGCCATGAAAGCACGGCCGTCCAGGCAATTTCGGCAACTCCAAAACCAGCAACCATGAAAATCCAAGCAGCAGCTCTCAAAATCTAGTCGCACCAGCACCGTTTTCCCCATCATCTCCGGCGACCAGCGGCAACACCGCCATCATTCCCGAAAGTAGAAGCTCCATCTTCTCTAAGTCCGGCGAGCTCCTTTCTCTTCTTTCCTTCTCCGGTGAACCAAGGCAGCCTTCTCCGTCAAAGCTGGCAGCCATGGCAGCAACGATTCAAGCAACAGGCAGCCACGATTTAACCACGGCAAGTCAGCAGCCGTGCATTTTCCGAAACTGTTTCGAACCAAAAATGAAATCCAGCCACCAGCTGCACCGAAATCAGTCCACCATGCCATGATCAACGCTGGCGACGCATTCTTCTCCCGACCGCGTCCGATCAGAAGCCCAGCAATCACGATCTCGTCTGCTTCTCCCATCGCACCGGCGCCCCTTTTTCAAGATCTGCTAGCACCAGAAACTATGCCCCAAAACCGACCATCCATTTTCCAATCTGCCGGCAGCAACGAAAATCAACCTCCATTTCCAGAACAGCTAAGTGCAAGCAGCCGTCGTCCATCCTTTCCAAATCCAAGCTGTATTTTCGAACCAAGCCTCTACCTGCTGCTGTCGCCTAATTGCTGCTTTACAAAAATCGACAGCCTCTCAGCGGCAAGAACCCATATCCTCTGTATCTCCCTTGATTAATTCCGGCAACACCCATTTCTACGGCAAACCGCACCTCCCCAAAATCTGGCCAAAAGGCAGCTAATCGGCACCCATTTTGCAACAAAACCCAAATTCTGGCAGCAGCACAAGATTGAGATGCCCAGGTCCCACTGCTGCTTGCAAATGTGGATTCTAAAGCTAGCCAAGAAAAGCAAAATAGACGGCAGCACAGGTGCGGGCAATCGGTGGTGATCGACAGGCAGCTGCAGTACTTCAGCCTCTTCAACGCGATGGTGGAAGCGGTACAATGTCTCTATTCGGCAGCCCTTTTTAATTTACCATCTGTTTCAGTAGTTGGCGTGCAAGAAAATGAAAGACACAAAGGGCAGCTACAGGCGACGGCAATACGGGAATCCCACATCGGATTCATGCTTGGAGGGAGGGCCCCTCACACGCCTATAAAAAGGCTTCCACTCATCCCAAGGAGACACACCCCATACCCCACACTTCTCTCCTTGGGTGGGACCCATTTTGTGGGATCCCATAGCAAGTGGGTGGGACCCATCTTGTGGGACCCGTAGTGAGGAGGTGGGGCCAAGCAATAAAATTTTCTATTACGTGGAGATTTTGCTCTCCATATTCGGGTGATGTAAATTTTATTTTATTGCTTTATGATTTGTAGTGCTTCGTAGTTGTTAATTTTTAATTTGTAGTTTTAATTTTTAGATTAGATTTACTGCTTTATTTTATGCTTTGTAATTTTTAGATTAAATTTAATGTAATTCTCTTTCCTGCTTTAATAGTTAAATTTCATAGCTTTTATTGCTTTCTTAGAATAGTTTTAATTAAGTTGCTAGTTAATTATAATTTCTTTTAGCGTCTTGTCTCCTTTTCTTTTCTCTCCAATTTCTTCTATTTTCATTTCTTTTCTCTTTTCTCTCTTTCTCTCTCTAATTTTTTTTCTAATTTCTCTTTTCTTTTCTCTCTCTTCTCTCTTTCTCTCTTTCTCTCTCTTCTCTATACCCTCTCTTTCTCTTAAAAACAATTCAAAACTACATCGCCTCTCTGTGGATTCGACCCGACTCACCATTATTCTACACTATCACTCGTATAGTGGTAGCTTTAATGTGTTTCGGTTAATTTAAATTAAACTGGCGATCACAGTGCTCTTAACGACAAGCACTTGGTACGCATCAGTCCTCCACCTTTTCCTTTCCTTTTTCCCTATACAAGGAAAATGAATATTTTATCCATCCATTTTATGTCTTAGTTTACTTTCCATGCTTGCTTTATAACCATTCATTACCTCATTCCCATAAAGGTTAATCGTATAAAGGTACTTGGTCATTATCCATTTATATGAATTTTTATCCATAAATCCTTTAAAATTTCATCCATATATCCTCATAAATATATAAAAATAAATCTCAATTTTTTCCCAAAATACGCTGTTCACTGTTCATAATTACTGTTCATGTCACTGTAGCATATTACTGTTCATCATCAGTGTTGACGTTTACTGTTTACCCGAGGTTACTGTTCACAGCAACGTGGGTTACTGTTCATGGGTTCCAAAAATTGATATTTTTTCCAAAAATAAAAAATACCATGACATACCTTATGTCTAGTATATCATAGGACATTTCATACATTTTGATTTTATCATCATTTACTCGATGAAAAAAAATCATTTTTTCCATCTACTAAAAATCATCATAAATTCACTTAAGCATAATCCTTAATTCCAAAAATCATTAAATTAATATATCATCATTCCAACATCATATTTATCATAATCATACATTCCAAATCATCATTTATCAAATTTGGAGCATTATTTCCACATATCATACATGATTTTCCCGAATGCTCTATCTTCGCTCCAAATTTTCGATGTTTCGGCATAATTCTACTTTGGCATTATAACCTTACTTATTTTCTCATTCTTAGGCATTATCTAAGCATGATTTTACCCTACTTAACATCCAAAAGAAATTTGAGAAGAAGTCACTTACCCGAAGTGAAAAATATCTCCTCCAACTTGCCCTTTCTCTCTCTAACCTCCTCTTTCTCTCTTAAAACGAATTTGGGGGTGGAAAATAAGCTCTTGCTCAAGCTTGGGAGTGCCTTGGACGTTCACTCCTTGGCCCCTATTTATAGGGCTTGATTTTTCATGAATTTGGAATTTACACCCTCTTGCTCAAGGTATTAAATTATAAATGTATTTTTTTCTAATTTCCAAAAGGTACATGGAGCCTTGTGCAGCCCACCCTAGGCCTGATCCAGCCCCCCTATGGCAGCACTATTTTTGCCTATTTTTTTATTTTTTAAAATTAATTAATTTAGGCTAAATTAATCCTAGCCATTGATTTTTGATAAGATTGATTTTGGGCCATTGGATTTGGCCCCAAAAGTCCAAGCTCCAGCAGCCATAGCAGCTTTTCATTAATTATTTATCCATTTAATTAATTAAAATTAATCCAAAGTCAAATACTAATTAATGAAAAAGTAAAGCTACTTTTTGATCTTCAAATGACATTTAATCTTGACCCTTAATTCATTATTTTTGATCAATCTTGGACCACTCATCATGTTCATCATCATATTTTGGCCATCCATAAAAAATTTCATCTCAATCCGATGTCCGGATTGCAAGATATGAATTTTTCTTTATTTTCTCTCAAAAATCCTTTAAAATCCGAAAATACTGAATAAATCAAAAAGTGGCTATTTTGTCCTTTTGTGGGAAGCTTCCTTTTTTGTCTTTTTGTGATTAAGTTAATCCAAAGTGATTAACTTAACATATTCTTTAATCCCATGTTTACTATTCACATTTTACTATTCACGTGCACTATTCATCTGAATTTCATAAACAATTATTTTAATCTTTATTCTCACATATTTTTCATACTCATGAATATATATTTTATTAACATATTACCTAGGGTTTACAACCCAAGGGTTTCATATATGTGTCTAAGATCGGGGTTTCACAAGAGCAGAGACTCTAAGTGTATTCGCGGAATACATAGTGGAACCCAAGTCACAACGGTGTGTGAGCTTGGAAGAGTGGAGTAGGGAAAGGTTGCCCGAACCACTATAAATCTTGCCTACTGTTTTACTTTATTGCTTTCATTATCTCATTGCTCTCTATTTGTTTCAATCAAGGGGATTAAGCTTTCAAGGGGTTAAGTTTTTAATTTACCGTAAGAATTTTATAAGAACCCAATTCACCCCTCCCCTCTTGGGTTTTGCCATTAACTCGGGACCAATAGGTTCTAGAATGCAATACTGGATTTTTAGTTAAACATATGACACTTGTATTATCACATTTAATAGGTATATCTTTAAAGTCCATGCCATAGTCCCTAAGTTATTGTTTCATCCAAAGCAATTGGGCACAACAGCTCCCGGCGGCAATATATTCTGCTTCCGCCGTAGATAGAGCAACACTAGTTTGTTTTCTTAAAAACCATGAAACCAACATGTTCTCAAGAAACTGACATGTTCCACTAGTTCTTTTTCTATCTACTTTGTAACCAGCAAAATCCGCATCCGAGTAGCCGATTAGATCAAAATTAGAACCCTTTGGATACCAAAGTCCTATGTTGGTAGTATCTACTAAATATCTGAAAATTCTTTTTACAGCTACCAAGTGTGATTCTTTTGGACAAGATTGAAATCTAGAGCACATACACACACTAAACAATATATCAGGTCTAGAAGCAGTTAAATATAATAAAGAACCTATCATGCTTCTATATAATTTTAAATCAATTGTTTTTCCTTTCTCATCTTTGTCAATTTTAATTGTTGAGCTCATAGGCGTGTTTTCCCCTTTGCTGTTTTCCATGCCAAACTTCTTCAACATTTCTTTGATATATTTGGACTGGTTGATGAAAATCCCTTCATTTAGTTGCTTGATTTGTAGTCCAAGGAAGAAATTCAGCTCCCCCATCATACTCATCTCAAATTCTTTCTGCATAAGCTCAAAAAATTCTTGACAAAGAATCTCATTAGTAGCACCAAAAATAATATCATCAACATAAATTTGAATAATCAAGATATCTTTTTCTTTGTATTTGATAAACAAAGTGGTGTCTACCTTTCCCTTTTGAAAGTCATGATCAATCAAAAATTTGCTTAATCTCTCATACCAAGCTCTTGGAGCTTGTTTTAATCCATATAATGCTTTGGTTAATTTGTATACAAATTTAGATTGATCTTTCTCCTCAAATCCAGGTAGTTGTTCAACATACACCTCTTCATTTATATATCTATTCAAAAATGCACTTTTAACATCCATTTGAAACAATTTAAAGTTCATGTGAGATGCAAAAGCTAGTAAAATGCGAATAGCTTCTAATCTAGCAACCGGGGCATAAGATTCTTCAAAATTTATTCCTTCTTCTTGTGAGTATCCCTTTGCCACAAGTCTAGCTTTGTTTCTCACTACAAGTCCACTTTCATCTAATTTGTTCCTAAAGACCCATTTTGTGCAAATGACAGTACAATCTTTTGGTCTTGGAAGAAGATGCCAAACTTGGTTTCTTTCAAATTGATTTAGCTCTTCTTGCATTGCTATGATCTAGTTTTCATCATCAAGAGCTTGATCAATAGTGGATGGTTCAATTTTGGATACAAAGGCGTATTGTCCACAAACATTTTGTTTTGACCTTCTAGTCTTTACACCTTCATAAACATTCCCTATAACTTGCTCAATTGGATGGGCATGTTTGAACTTTAAGTTAGTTGGAGATTTATAGGAATTATTACCTTCACTTACCCTTTCCTCCATGGATTCTTCTTGCTTTTCCACATGCAGTTTTTCAAGGCTACTTGTTATATCATCTGCATCACTTAAATCATCTTTTCTTTTGAAGCAAGGATTAATTTCATCAAAGACAACATGTATTGATTCTTCTACAACTTGGTTTCTTTTGTTGAAGACTCTATATGCTTTGCTATTTGATGAGTAACCAAGGAATATTGCCTCATCACTTTTAGCATCCAATTTTCCCAAGTTAGTTTTTCCATTGTTCAAAACATAACATGTGCAACCAAAGGCATGAAAATATGAAATATTTGGTTTTCTACCTTTCCATAGCTCATATGGGGTCTTTTTCAAGATTGCTCTAATGGTAACTCGGTTCAACACATGACAAGCTGTACTTACAGCTTCACCCCAAAATTTCTTGGATAATTTACTCTCATTTAGCATTGTTCTAGCCATCTTGTGTATAGTTCTATTTTTCCTTTCAACCACTCCATTTTGTTGTGGTGTTCTTGGTGAAGAAAATGTGTGATGAATTCCTTTTTCATTACACAATTCTATGAATCGTTTATTTTCAAACTCACCACCATGATCACTTCTAATGGTCATAATAATACATTATTTTTCATTTTGCACCAAGTTTACAAAAGTTGCAAACATAGAGAAGGCTTCATCTTTGTTAGCTAAGAGAATTACCCATGTGAATCTTGAAAAATTATCAACTATTACAAACACATATTTCTTTCCACCAATGGTTAAGATGTCGGATGGCCCATATAGATCCATGTGTAGCAATTCAAGTGGCCTAGTGGTGGAAATCTTCTTTTTGGTAGAGAAAGGCATTTTAGGTTGCTTTGACAATTGACATGCCTTGTAAATTTTATCTTTGTCATATTTCAATTTAGGCAATCCTTCTACCAAACTCTTCTTCCATAGGGTCTTTATATTTGTCATGTTTATATGCCCAAGCCTCTTATACCAAACCCATGGATCATTGTCAATGGTCATTAGACATTGACCATTCAGTTCATCAAGTGAAACCAAATATACATTTCCATGTCTTTTTCCTGTAAACATGATATGTTCTCCATCAAATACATTGCATATAGATGATTCAAACACAACCTTGTACCCTTTGTCACATAATTGGCTAATACTTATTAAATTGTGCTTGAGTCCTTCAACAAATAATACATCTTCCATACATGCATTTGAAATACTATAAATGTTTCCTTTACCTTTGATTTTACCTTTCTCATTATTTCCAAAAGCAACAGTTCCATCGTTGCAAGGCTTGAGTTTATGAAATAAACTTCTTTCACCGGTCATATGCCTTGAGTAACCACTATCCATGAACCAAACGTTGCTTGCCTTTGCCTTGAAACATATCTCTTCATTACTTGTACACTTTGTTGAAGTAGTTTGTTCTTCCAAAACTTCCATTGTGTTCAAACACAACAAATCTTCTTCTTGCTCAATCCGCGCCATGCAGCATATTCTTGCACAATTTGCCGCTTCAAAATCATCGGTTGAGGAGCTACTTGTTGATGAAGTTTCTTCGTAAACGTACATTCCTCTTCCCTTTGGCCTTTGGAATTTTCTGCTTTCATGTCTTTCCCTCCTTTCTTGTTGATCCTTTGATTTCTCTTCGGGTGTAGGACATTGAGCTTGCATATGTCCCATACCGCCGCATCTATAGCACTTTGTAGCCTCCTTCTTCTTCTCTTTTCGTGATCTCTCTTTGAAGTCTTTGAAGTTCTTTTCATTTTTCATAAACTTTCGAAATCTGCGTGTGAGTAGAGCAATGTCTTCATCGTCATTGTGAAATGATGAGGTGGATTCATCAGAGTTATGGGTGACTTTTAGTGCAATTGCTCTTTTTCCTTTGTGGTGATCTTCATTTCTTTTCTTGATTAGCTCATGTGATATTAGTGAGCTAATAAGGTCTTCTAGCTTCAATGTGTTCAAGTCCTTTGCTTCTTCTATTGCAGTAATTTTCGGAGTCCATGATTCGGGTAGCGCCCTTAGAATCTTCATGACCTACTCCGATTCAGAAATTGTTTTTCCAAGACCTTTCAAAGCATTAGTAATTTTAGAGAATCTAGCAAACATTTCAGAAATATTTTCTGTATCTAGCATTCTAAAGCTTTCCAACTCTCCAATCAAAATATTTCTCCTTGTCCCTTGGACTTGAGAAGTTCCTTCATATATAGATGTTAAAGTATCCCATATTTCTTTTGCGGTTAAACAAGAGGATACTCTATCATATTCGGAAGCGGTAAGAGCACAAAATAAAGAATTCATAGCCTTGGCGTTGCTCTTAACAGTTTTCACTTCCTCATCGGTCCATTTGGAAGCTCTTTCATCAATAGGCAAGGTTACACCGTCTTGGATTGCAATCCAAGAATTCATATCTGTAGCCATGATGAGTTGCTTCATACGAAGCTTCCAATAGCCGAAATTGTTCCCATCAAACAATGGTGGCCTAGTAAAAGATTGGCCTTCGGCAAATGCGGGAACGGAAGTCGATTGGGATGCCATATTAAAAGATCTCTTTTGGTATAACTCAAAAACCTGGCTCTGATACCACTTGTTGGTCCCGAGTTAATGGCAATTACCCAAGAGGGGAGGGGTGAATTGGGTATTTAAAAATTTACAACTTAAACAGAAACTATACCCCGGATTAATCTAGTCCCCTTTATGAAGAAACAGAATGGAAAGCAATATAGTGTAGAGAGCAGAAACAAACATCAACACACAAGATTTTATAGTGGTTCAGGCAACCTCCCTACTCCACTCTTCCACTCTCACACCTCTTGTGACTTGGGTTCCACTATGTATTCCGCGAATACAACTAGAGTCTCCACTCTCTTCTAGATTCTAGCTCTAGGGGGCATATACAACCAGAGCTTTCGCTCTCTTCTAGATTCTAGCTCTAGGGGGCATCAACAATACACAGCACAAGTAGGTGACGAGTTCCACTCCAATCACAAACTACTTTACTTACACTTGTTCTTAGCTACCCAAGCTTAAACAAGTTCAATACAACAATAAGAATAAAAGAAAGTTTCTACACGTTACTATTGTGTAGACTCAGATTTGGCGCAGAGAAGAACTTATAGTGTAGGCGTAGAGATTCAGCAAGCAACTCTTGGCAGTTTGAAGCAAGGTTCTTCTTCTAAAAATTGGCTTGATCACTTAAAGCTCTTAATGATGGGAGTTATGCTCACTTAATGAATTCTCAGCTCCCCTCCTCGTTCATATTGATTGCCTTTTATAATTGTTGAGGGAATCCGAACGTTTGGAGGTAGGTGGCGCGCATTTAATGCACCAACGTTCGAAAATTTTCCGACCGTTGCGACCCAAGTCGCAGGTGGAGTCGACTTCAGGTGCGACTTTGCCCAAGTCGCAGATGGAGTCGACTTCGGGTGTGACTTCACCTGTTCGCAACTTCTTCAAGTTTCAGTCTGGGTCGACTTGGTCCTCGACTTGACCCAAGTCGCAGGTGGAGTCGACTTCGGGTGCGACTTCACCTCGACAGCTTGCTTGATGAACTTGAAATCCTTGGAATGCTTTGCTTGCTTGAGTTTCTTCATGTTTGGTTGTTCTTCCTTTAAGACTCTTTATGATTCTTTAATTCTTCTATCTTAAAGCACATTTTACTCCATGTCTTGAGTCTTGTGTCTTTGAGTATTGGAATGCATAAGAGAGGTTCAAATGCATGATCTCGATTCTCCATGAGAAATATGCAGCTTTGCTTTGGTCTTCACTTGATATTCATTTTCTTTTGAATCTATTGAATCTATCATTGAGTTATCTTGATCTGCATGTTTCCGTATTGAAGTCGAAGTCGGAGTCGACTTGATTTGCGACTTCACCCAAGTCGCATGCGGAGTCGACTTGGGATGCGACTTCGGCAGCCCTTGTTCTCGGTTTCAACTCTGGACAGAAATGACCCCTCCAAGTCGCTACTGGAGTCGACTTGGTCTGCGACTTCACCCAAGTAGCAAGCGGAGTCGACTTGGGATGCGACTTCGGCACCTCTCCTTCTCGATTTCAACTCTGGAAGGGAATGATGTCTTGAAGTCGCTTCTTGAGTCGACTTGGGGATCGACTTGGCCTAAGTCGAAGTCTGAGTCGACTTGGAAATCGACTTGACTTGCCATGCTTCATATTCTTCAAATTTATAACCTTAAGTCATTTCCACAAACATGTTAGTAACCAAAACTTACTCAAATTGATTTGTTAATCATCAAAACATAGACTTGGCTTATTTTCCATATATTTCCAATAGATATGTTATGAATAATTATCCTATATCTTATGATTTATTTAATGGAGATTATGATGATAATTATGAATTTAATGTAATAAACGTTAGAAAATTCATAACTTGATGCCTAAAAGGCAGAACGAGGTGAAATTTGAAAGGTAAGTACATGATGATGTGCCCAACCTTATAAATGGAATGGATTATAAAATTACGACTATATTAGGGTGATAATTATCATCTAAATTCAAAAGTTGAATTTAAATGGCTATAACTTATTATAGAAAGGTCATTTTGGGATGAAATTTGCCGTAAATGGTTAAAACAATATGATGAATCTTATGAATGGTTTTGATTAAGCTAATTATCATGGAAAATTGCTTAATCACAAAAGGACGAAAGTGGTTGACTTTTGTTCTTGAAAAGTGAGGTGCCATTAATGAACCGAAAGTGACAAGCGACATGTGTCGATATGGAATTCGTTCGGCAAGATTTAAAGTCAACCAAATAAATGAGGAGTTGACTTTTGAAAAGTCAATGTGGCACGTGTCATTGTAGGATTCATTTGGAATCAACTCAATTAATGTTAAAGTTGACAAATTTATATCAAGTGGACACATGTCAATGTAGGGTGAAACAGGTGGATTTTTAATTTAAAAAATGCAAAAATACATGGATAATATGGACATGTGTCATTGTAGGATGCATTTGGAAGAGGATAAGGCCAACTAATTAATGCAAGTTGATCTTTTATGGAGGTAATTAATACTTCAAGGCTAAGGTGGCAAGATGAGGTGAATTGGGATGATTTTATGAAAAGAAAATTTTGAAAAAAATCAAAAAAAAATCCAGCAAGGTATGGACGTGATTAAGGCAGAAAAATAAAGTAATTGTTTGATTTTTTGAAAATATAAATGAGGTGATAATGTGGCATAGCTAAGAGAGGTTATATGGCAACCTATGGGCACATGTAGGGACACTTGGATGGTCCGTATTTCAGAATCACATACGGGCATTTAAATGCATGTAACCATGGTTAAAATGAGACCAACCAAGGTTAAATTACAGCCATTTAACAGCCCTATATAAGGGGGCAAGGTGGGCAGCCATTGGGACATCTTTTTTGGCATGGTTAGAGAAAGAAAATGAAGAAAAAAAGAGAGAAAACAACAAGGGCAGGAGGTTGAACGTCCAAGCAAGAGGAAAAAGGAGAAGAAAAAGAGAAGAAAAGAAGAAGAAAAGAGGAGAAGAAGGAAGGGAAGAAAGGAGGAAACCAACTTGAGCAAAGAGGAGGCGAATCTACGACTTCAAGTAAGTGGTTGTTCCAAGTTTTGGTTTGATGAATTCCAAGTTTTCTAGCTTTATTCATGGGTCATAAATTTGATCCATTATTAATCCGAAATGATGAGTTATGAAGCCCTTAATTAGGGTACTGAATGCTAAATGAATGAAAGGATCTAATTCAAGGGTTCAATGAAGATATACATGATGTTAGGGTCAATTACAACCCATGTACCTAGCTGGAATTTTTGAGAAATTCCCTAATATGTTGCTTTTTTAAGCATGTCTTATGTTTGGATTATGTTAATTATTTCCACGATTTATATATGTTGGATTGGGCATGATTTAAGTACCTTAAAAAGGTAAAACCTAAAGTTGACAACATAATAGAAATTCCACTCTTTTGAGCTGGACATGGGGCGTGAATTAAACCAACTAATGTATGGTTGATTTAAAGGGTAAAATTCCCTAAATTGGGGTGGAAAGAAATGCACAAATCTGAATTTTTATGGACCCGTAACGTGAATGTCCAAAGGGTGTCCAAAGGGTACCCAAACGTGCATGGAAAGTTGCTGTTTTGGAGCAACTAATTTATGGACTTCGAATATGTGAAATTACCCTAAATTTGGGATAAGAAAAGTATGATTAATGGCTGGACTTAAAGGTTTAAAAATCTATTTTGAAACACATGTCAAAAGGGACGTTGAAAGTGGGAAAGAATGGTGCCAAATTTGCTGTTTTTGAACCATGTGATTAAGGGATTTTAATCGTATAAAAATATCCTAAATTATGAGCTAATAAAGTGTTTTAATTATGCCAAAACAGAGGGCAAGTTACTGTTTTGAAAGAAATTAAAAAACACATAATATATGTGTAGTTAAAAGGGTGCACATAAAGGGTATGTAAGGCAAGGATGAGAAAGGCCTAAGTATGATTTGCTAAAATGAAAAAATGAGTGAAAATGTGATAAAATGGGTGATTAAGGTGCTGTTTTAATGATATGTTGAAATCTCAAAATTTGAGATTAATATATGAGGCCTAAACTATTAAGTATGTGCTTAAAGTAAGCACCAATGTGAAAAATGTGAAAAATGGATGTTAAATGATGAATGGGGAGTAACGAACTTCTATATGTTGAGTAAGTGAAAGGGTATAATATGTTGGAACGTTTGCCCTATATGAGAGTATCAGAATAAAAGGAATGGGCACAAGTGAGCTTAGCTTGTTAAAGATTGTAAACAAGCCACTTGAATGATTTCAAAGGTTTAGGACTTGAAACATAAGGCTTGAATGGAGCAAGGAACAATCACTAAGTTGTATATGTATGTGATTGTTAGAAAGATGAATGTAAATTCAAAAGAATTGAACATAAGCAAGTCTCCTGAAAATTAAAGTGATTGAATACCTTAGGCTTGGGTATTCAATAGAAGAAATGAATATTTACTATGTTTACAAAGGTAAACATGTATATATGTAACCATTAAGAAAGGTAAATGTCAGTGGTTACTAAGAAGGGTAAATGGTACTTGCTACAAGCTAACTAGTTATAACAAATGCAAAAGATTGAAAACCCTAGACTTAGGGTTGAACAGAAGGATTGGTCAACTATGAATATACATATATGGATGTTAAAGGATGTGATGTATTAATAGAGAAAAGTGTTTAAAGTTCACTTGCTTAGAATTAAATGCAAGTTGAAAACCGTATAGTATATATATGCCTATGTTATTCGAGATATATGGATGGAATGAAAAGAAAATGAATGATGAACCACTAACTAAGATTACATAGTTATGTGGTTATCAAAAGACTTATGAGTAAGTCGAAATGTATATATATGACCCTTAGCAAGGGTAAATATGGATATGCATTTCAAAGAAGGGGTTGGTTAAAATTAACTTGTTATAGAATGTCAGAGGATATCTTGAATAATTTCAAGAGATTCATCCATAAGACATAAGTATGGAAGGAAAGAAACATCCCATGTTTTAAATTTATATGGGTATGAGGTTATTGGAAAATACAAGTGTTAATGTCAAAGAAAAAATGATTTAAAGTTCATGTGTTATGGACCAATGGGATTAAATACCATATGACACGTATATGTGAATTAAAAAAGAAACAAGGCATGCAAGCACAAGATATTATGTAAATGTGTAAAGTAATCATGTTTACTTATCTAGAAAAAGGTAAGGAAAGGATGGAAGGAACAAAAGGATAACCACGGGTAAGCAAGCAGGACTTTTGAAAATGATATTTTATTTTCAAATGCAAAAATGCTTTCAAGTTGTTTTACTTGAATGTTTCTAAAGTTATTTAAGGATGGCCATCCCTCTGTCTCTTTATTATGATTTGATTACTGCTTTTATTGAAATGATTGATTAAATTCCTCTCTATTTAGAAATGGCATGCCAGCATGGATTTAAACAATGTTTCATTGAACCGATGTTCAAATGGATGGTGCAAAGGATTCTCTACATGAGAATGATAAGTTGTCATGTGTAAGAGGTATATAATGTCGGGGTGACTAAAAGTCATGCATGGAATGGAAATCAAGCAGGCTAGTCGAGGTAGTAAGAGGACCGGATGTCCCTCTTGACGAGGCCAAGTCGGACAAGTCCGGCGTCATGGATGGAAAGAATCATGTTATGAAAGGATGTTCCCCGAGCTAGTATACCCTCACATGAAGGATTATGTCATGCATGAAAATGATGCATTTACACATCCAATGTTTATGAAATACCCAAAAATTGGGTTTACATGAATGATTTTCATGAATGGTTTATGAATGGTCCATGAAAAGATTTCTGTTCCATTGGTAGTTGATCACTTGCTAAGTGTCTCCTACTGAATGGAGAGAAATGCATTTAAACGAGAATGAAAGATGCTTGCTTATTGAGTTTCGACTCATTTTTTGTTTTCCCACCCTTAGACAGGTGCGGGAAAAATTCAAGTGATGAAAGGCATGTTCTCGCTGAGAAAGGAAAAAATGAATTTTCAAAAGTTTGTAGTCCTTTGTATATGAAATATGAATAAACGCCCTATCGTGATCTAGGGTTTATGTTTATGATAAAACGATAGAGTCTGCAAATATAATCTGAATGTGCAAGGAAAAACAACCTTACACAATGAATGATGGATATGATACGACAGAGCTTGGTAACCTATACGATTGAGAAAGTAAAAGATTTGATTGTAAATGCCTTGTACAGATATGATATGACTGAGACAAAAAATGCCTTAAATGATAAGTGCTTATATACTAAGAATTGATGGATATTTGTTATTAACATGGAATGAAAAGGCTTGATATCACATAGCTTGATATCCAAGCAAGGATTGGTAGTATCTTATTGACATGGAATGAATGTATGTATGCATCGAATGAACATGACATGATTACGTCAAGAGGACCTTTAATGTAGGAAAGCAAGTTGAGATGTTATGAATGATAAGTGCAATTGATTACAAGTGCATCGTCGCTTGTAAGATGAATGAAGTAAAATGTAAAGAAATGAAACGTTGAAGGAAAAGGATTGAAATTTTTTTTGGATGAGATCCAGTTAAGAACCCGCCGCTTGATCAGGGCAACAATCCTAACTCACATTTACAAATCAATAAGATCTTGGAGTAAGGCTTAGGATGTGATGCTTGTTTGGGGCGCCACAAATATATTCATGATATGCTTGGTTCTGATTCTATTTTTGTTCATTTATATGCGTCTCACCCTCTACTGCATCCTCATCACTTGAGAAGATTTCATAATAATCCTCAGAAAAATTCATAGAGTCCATGCATAGGTGACTAGGAGGCTCATCAGAGTTCTCATTTAGATGACTGTCTTGTTGTGCAACCTATTCTCTTCTAATCAAATGAAGCTTTTCTACTTGGGCAATTTATTCATTAAACTGTTGCATTTGTTGTTATAGTCGTTGTTGCGTTGCCTCTTCTTGTTTAAGAATATTTTTTAAAAGATATTCAATATATTATTCTTCAGACTGTGGTAAAACTGTTAATAAAATGGAGGGAGAAATGTTTTTCAACAAATTTCCATAGTTTAGTTCATGAGATTGAGGTGGAAAGCACTTTTGTTCAAATGTGAAAGTATGATTATCGAACAAGAAATATTTAAATCTTTAGGCCTGTAAGGATTGTAAATACTTGAAAACGGGTTTTCGACAAGATGAGAATTCTCATGGTTATAAAAATATTGTTGCTTAAATCCCCAATCTTGTTGGTATGGTGCACTTATCGTTGAAGTCCACTCTTCATATGAATTATACTTATGTATTTCCATGAGTAATTGATCTATTATATCCTAAAACTCATTAAATATTGTAGTAACCATCCTAGCATCATACTATTGATTATGGTGTGCCATCAAATAACTTCTACAAAAAAAATAAAAATAAAAGACAAAGTACCTACAAAAAAGATATACAAAAAGAGAGAGAGTAGAAGAGAAAAGAAAGAAAAAGAAAAATATCTGAAAAGAGAATATACAAAGAAAAAGAAAAGTAAAATGCTTAAATACAAAGTTCTAAATAATGCAAAATTCCCCAGCAACGTTGCCAGAATACTCGTTCGTAATCTCACTACAAGTGCACGGGTTATAAATTATGGTATATAAAATATCAATCAACAGGAAAATTCGGGACTTAAGACATTGGATTTAAACACGAAACAACAAAAGAAAAGGTTGATCTTAAGAAGAATTAAAAGTCAAGGGACATGAGTACTTAGGATCTATGGTTTCACATATGTTTTCTGCAATGGATATGTGGATTGCTTATTTAATCTAAAAATTATGTTTAAAGGAGAACTATCTTTATATTATCCTTGCACCATTTCTCAAAACTTACAAGGCGTACCATAATCTTCTTAACCACCTATTTTCATGAGATTAAGTCAATTAGAATCCATTAAGTTCCACATAAGTTAATGAGATTCCTTGAGGTCATCATGCATATTCTCATAGTCTTAAATTTTTAAGTTTAATATATTGATTTCGTATATTAGACTTCTACCTTTTGATTCTATCGTGTAATATATGTGAATCATTGCTAAAGTAGGAGCTCAACCACAAGGCAAGCATTAAATTATAAGATATTAAAGAAATATAAAATATCTTTAATAATCAAACCATAATATCTGCTACGTTGAATGCATACTATATCCTAAACCCTAGATAATAGGTTAGCCTAACATGTTTATAATCAAAATCAAACACAAAATAATAATGTATCCAATCTTCACGTAAACAAGACAATTAAAATCAAAATAAAGAAAGAAAAAGAAAGCTTATTAATCAAAAACCCCAATGGTGTCTCGACAACTCCAAGCAACTCGCCGCCTTGCTTTTTGCCTTATGCTCTTCAGTCCTCTTTCTTTCGAACCTTAACCCTATCTCCGAGGATGCTCTAAGATGCCTCAAGACATTCATGGTGTTAGATTTTATTAAATGTTGTCAGACTCTATTAGATGTTATTAAACTTGGAAAGATTTCATCAAATCCTATTAACTAACTTGAGAATAATTTATTTAAAGTATAAATGACCTTTATAAAGAGGTTAGAAGTATATTATGAGTGATAAATTAAGATTAGCTTATTAACAATAAAAGTTAGATTTTATTATTGTTGTTTTAAACTCAACTAGTATAAATTACAAATCGAACTTTGGGTTTTGATGATTAACAACAAATTTGAGAATTTGATACTCGTAATGAAATTTTGGGTATGTGCATATGAGTTAAATTTTTAAATTTCTAGTAAAAATAGATGAAGTTGCATTTTTAAGTCGACTCAAAGAACGACTTTGGTGAAATTGCATCCCAAGTCAACTCAACAATCGATTTCAAAAGTATATTTGAAGACAAAAACATAGAGATGAGAGTTTCACTGTTGAAGTCACATCCTAAGTAGATTCTAAATATGACTTGGATGAAGTCAACCTTAGCATATAACTTGGCGATCATAAGCTTGCCCTAAAATTCTCTGACTCCAAAATTATATTTGAAGTTGCACCTTAAGTTAACTCCAATTGCAACTTCAGTGAAGTCAAAATCGACCCTCGAAAGCAACTTAGAAGAACAAATAGACTTTTGAATTTTATGTCTTAGAGTATGAAGAATGAAGTCATATCCCCTAGTTGACTTCATATGTGACTTGGGTAAAACACTAGTTGAAGTCAACCAAAATATGAGAGGTAGAAGAAAGAAAAGAAGACAAAAGAAAGACAATGGAGCTAAAGTCCTAGATGCGAAGTCAAAGCTGAAGTCAACTTCACTCATAACTTAAGTGAAGTCCTAGATCTAAGTCAACTTTATATGCAACTTGAAGGACGGGACTTAAAGGAAAATGCTTTGAGTGAAAATAAAGCATTAAAATTGAATTCAAGTTGACTTTATTTGTGATTTTGGTGAAGTCGCAAGTTTAGTCAACTCCAGTTGTGACTTCATTTGTAACAGTCAGAAAATTTTTGAATATCAACGCATTAAATGTGCACCATCTACCACCAAATGCTCAAAAATCCTTCAAACTATAAAAGACACATTACGTGGAGTTAATGAGGTTGGCTAAGGGATTGTTTGTGCTCTCACCTTCCTAATCTTTAGTATTAAGAACTCCATTTAAGTGTTTTATAAGCAAAGCTCTCAAGCCCACCACAAGAAGTCTCAAGTTCATTCATTCTCATGGTCTTTGAAAGCTTGCTTCAGTGCTGCAAAGATCTACATATCGTAATATGTAGCTTGTTCTTACTCCTAATTTTTTGTTACAATTTAACACTTAGCTTAATGTTGAAGACCAATGCTAAGGTGTAGAAACAAGTAGTGTGGGTTGGAGTGATACTCACGAGCTATTTGTGTAATATTATAAAGGCATTCTAGAGGTGTAATCTGGAATAGAGCTGGGGCTCTAAGTTGTATTTTTTGAAATGATAGCGGAGCCTAAGATGCAAAAAGTTTGTGCTTGGAAGAGTGGAATACGGGTATTGTTCGAACCATTATAATTTTGTCCATTCTCTTGTGCATTTATTTTTACTTTCTTGCTCTCTTGTTTTGGTTCTATAAGTTTCATTCATAGGGACTTAACCACATAGTGTTTAAATTTAAAATAGAAAAGAAAGTTTGATAACCCAATTCATTATCTCTTCCCTCTTGGGTTAAGTCTACTATTCGGGACTAACAGTTGTTAGATCCCGTTAGATACCATTAGATTTTGTTAACTATAGTTAGAAAGCATAAGATTCTATTAGACGTCGTTACACCTTATTAGATGTCATTAATTTAGAAAGATTACATTAAATCATATTAATTGAGCTATAAATAATGTATTTAAGGTACAAATGACCTTATAAAGAGCTTAGAAATATATTATGTATATTAAATTAAAATTAACATATTAATGATAAAAGTTAGCTTTCACTGGATGTTGTCTAATGTCATTAGATTTGGTTAGATTTTGTTATACGCTATTAAATTTTGTTAGATGTTGTTAGATAATGTTTGATTCTGTTAGACGCTATTAGACATTGCTAGATTTGGATAAATCCATTAAATCCTAATAATTAAGTTCTAAATATAAATCTAAAGGTATAAATGACCTTATAAGGAGCAAAAAAGCATATTATGCATTTTAAACTACAAAATAAAAAAAGAAATTTTGAAATTTTAAAAAATAAATTTAGAATTATTATACTTGAGAGTACCTTTTTTATATGCACAAATAACATAATATATACTTAAAGTATAAAATATTTTCTTAACTTCACCAATTAGAATGAAATCTTATAGATAATACTTTCCAAACTTTACCAATTAGATAATACTTTCTACACAATTTTTTAAAAAATATCAAAAATAGAAAATTATATCTACAAATGCTTTAGTGGTTGATCTATCAATTGAATAGAATAGATTGAGACATTACATACATCTAAAATAACTTTTTATTAAAAGGAAAATATACTCACATCTTAAAACAATATATACTCACATTGTAAAATGACCATAATGCCTTTTAAAAATTTATACTGTTGGAAACATGTGGAAAATAAGCCAAGTTTATGTTTTGATGATTAACAAACCAATTTGAGTAAGTGTTGGTTACTAACATGTTTGTGAAGATGATTGAAGGTTATAAAAATGAAGAATATGAAGCATGGAAAGTCAAGTCGATTTCCAAATCGACTCAGGCATCTACTTAGGCCAAGTCGATCCCCAAGTCAACTCCAGTAGCGACTTCAGCTCGTCATTTTCGTCCAGAGTTGAAAATGGGGAACCAAGCTACCGAAGTCGCAAACAAAGTCGACTCCACATGCGACTTGGGTGAAGTCGCAGACCAAGTCGACTCAAGCTTCGACTTCGAGGTGTCATTTTCATCCAGAGTTGAAATCGGGGACGAGAGCTGCCGAAGTCGCATCCCAAGTTGACTCCGCATGCGACTTGGGTGAAGTCGCAGACCAAGTCGACTCCAGCTTCGACTTCAGTGCGGAAATTGCTGAACGAGTTAATTCAATGACAGATTTGAGTGGAGATGAAGATCAAGACAACTCGAACACTCAAATGAAGATCAAATGGAGAATCAAAGCAATCAAGGTTGCATGAATCCATCATGTTGGATCATGAACACTTACTCGGACATCTTCCATGCATTCCAAGATTCAAGTACTCAAGAACCCAAGAAAAGGAATCCAAGATTTTCTATGTAAATAATCATACAGTGTTCTAAAGAGATATAAATCAAGGGAGAACAATCAATATGAAGAAAATCAAGTGATCAAAGTCATCTCCGAAGATTTCAAGTTCATCAAGCAAGCTGAGGAAGTGAAGTCGCACCCGAAGTCGACTTCACCTACGACTTGGGTCAAGTCGAAAACCAAGTCGACCTAAACTGGAACTTGAAGAAGTTGTGAACAGACGAAATCGCACCCGGAGTCGACTCCATCTGCGACTTGGGCGAAGTCGCACCCAAAGTCGACAGCACCTGCGACTTGGGTCGCAACGGTCGGAAAATTTTCGAACGTTGGCTCATTAAATGCGCGCCACCTACTTCCAAATGTTCGGATTCCCTCGCAAATTATATAAGGCATTCAATATGAACGTGGAGGGTAGTTGAGAATTCATTGAATGAGCATAACTCCCATATATAAGAGCATTAAGTGATCAAGTCATCATATAGAAGAAGAACTCCGCTTTCAAATTGCCAAGAGCTGCTTGTTGAATCATAGAGCCTACGTTACAAGTTCTTCTCTGCGCCAAATCTACCTCTATACAACAGTAAAGTGTAGAAACTTTCTTTCATTTTTTATTGTTGTATTGAACTTGACTTAGTTTGGGTAACTAAGATCAAGTGTAAGCGAAGTAGTGTGTGCTTGGAGTGGAACTCGTCACCTACTTGTGTTGTGTATTGTTGATGCCCCCTAGAGCTGGAATCTAGAAGAGAGCAGTGGCTCTAGTTGTATTTGTGAAATACATAGTGGAACCCAAGTCACAAGAGGTGTGAGCTTGGAAGAGTGGAGTTGTGGCGCCCCGACCCAGGGTGCCTAGAAGCCTTACTCCAGGATCTTTATCGATTGATAAACGTGACTCGGGATTGTTGCCCTGATCACACGGCGGGATTTTTATTTGGATCTCGTCCAAATTTTTTTTCTTTCATTCATTTTCTTTCATCACATAACAAACACTTGTCATCAATTTTACACATGATACACGTAGTATCTCATCACATAACATCATGTCATCATATATGAACATATTCTTAATATCAATTTCACATATATTATTCATATCACAATAACTGACTTATCTACACCACAAGTTCCTTCAATCTAAACATTTCATACATACATATTTTGATGATTCCATATAATCATTCATACCATATACAGACCAGTTTGTTGAAAAGTTTTCTTCATACTCTTTTCCTTTCCTGCATGGCATGTGCGGTACCTGTCTATGGTTAGGGAAAACAAAACATGAGTCGAAACTCAATAAGCAAGCATTCTTCATTTTAAATGCATTTCTCACCTTTCAGTAGTAGACGCTTAACAAGCGTTCGACTAGCAATTGGAGGAAACCTTTTCATAAATACCTTCATAAACATTTCATAATCCCAATTCATGGTAAACATATGCTTGTAAAACTTGACATATAAATTCTTTTTTCCATAGACATATTTATGTTCTAAAACATTTTTCATTGAAGCTCCTTTTCTCATAGGACATTCTCATGTCCTAAAATACTTTTCATAAAACCCTTTTTAAGCATATGCAACATGCAATACGTCTCTGTCCATCTGGTAGGTGACACTTATCAAGTGATCATCCTTCCTTAGGAGAGAAACCCTTCCAGGTGATAGCCCGCGAGCCAGGCGACTATCCGTGTTCATCTCCCATTTCAGGGAGGGCGCCGCCGGCATTCAGCCTTATTCAAGCGACTCGGCCTATGCAAAGGGGGCCCAATTTGCAACCGCGTCCAGTATGCATATCCTCTACAGTAGACCTAGTACATAACCCTTGTGCACACTTTTCCTTCACATTCACATGCTAGCATGATTTTATAAAAACCACAGACCACAGTCTGTGTCCTTTTTCTGAAAACTTGATGCTAATATGCTTTCATAAAATACTACAGACCTCCGCCTGTATTCCTTTCAAATCATAAAAACTGGGCTTAACCCATGTTAACGAGTTCTATGCTCAAAACGTTTTGTAAGGATGGCCAACCTTAAAACATTTATATTTCATAAATAATTTGAAGTATTCAAGGAACACATTTAAAATAACAATATTTTCTAACCTTTTTTGTAAATAATTTTTGAATGACAAAACGTCTTTAAAAATATTTAAAACTTTCATCTAATATCATACACTTTTGTCTACCTGTCTTATTGTTCATTTCTATATGTGATAGACTTGTATAATCCTTTGAACATTACTCAAATCGTTTTTCAAATTAATTTATCGTGTTGGCCTTCCTTAAATCCTGCTCGAAACAATGGATTTTGGAAATTCAAAAATAATCCAATATTTAGAGAACCTTTGAAACATATCCTTAAAATACTTCAAAACCTTGAAATAAAACTATTCAATACATTTATTTCAAATATCATTTTTAAAAAACTCATTTTCCTTTCAACACAACCTTTTCAACATTTGCATTTCAATATTTTTCAACATTAAAAGGATTTGCTTTTAACGAAGCAATTCCAAGACAATTTAAGATTGCAGAATAAGGTCGTATAAAATTGTATTTTCAAAAGGTTTGCTTGATTACCTGTGTAGTCAACTTGTATATTTCGCTTGTACCCATTTCTTTTCCTATACAAATGAAAAGAACCATTTTTCTCATATAGACATAATATTCCATGCTTGCACATTTCTATTATTAAATTTGAATTCATCTTAGGGTTTCCAACCCATGCATATGTCACAATCACTTTATTTTCCTTCATAACTCTCATAGAGGTTAATTTAGTGTCTATTTTCACATATGGATTTTTATCCCAAAAACCTTCAAAAATTCCATTCATACATCCTTATAAATATCAATCTTATTTCTGCCCAAATCACTTTGTTTACTATTCATGATTATTGTTCATGATCATGTTCCTAATTACTGTTTACATTTGCTGAAATTAGGTGTACTAATTTCTCTAAATCTTGATTTATAATCAAATCAAGGTATTTAACTCTGAAATTTCTTTCATACATCAATAACTACATGATTTAATACTCATAAAAATTTCAGCAATAAATATTAACATTATATATTTATTTTGACATTTTCACTGTGCTGGACAGTGTTGTAAAATTAGGAACAGCCCTAATCACGTTATTTTTAAACCATACTTATGTAATCCAAAAATCATATTTAATTTTTTTCTTGTGATAATAATAGTATCTTGTACATCATAGAAAAATTTCAGATTAAAATTCCATCCACAAAAAGTATTAAAAATCATTTACTAGGACTGATTCTGTCACCCGTTTCACCCTGTTTAAGCTAATCTTCGCAGATTTTTAATTTTCAATAATCTTGATATTTTAAGCTGAAAATTTGGTCGTTCCTTAATGATAATATAATAAGATTTTAAAAAAACATTTATGGCAAAAATCATTCGTTTACTATTTCGTTCATATTTTTGTTTCTAACATCACATAACCTCCAGATTTGAAATAACAATTAAGATTAACCTATTCTTCCTTTATTTAATCATGATTATAACATAAATAAAAATATGTTTTAACATCACTTATACCCAGCATTTCATGGGTTATCCAAATCATTGAAATAGAATCAAATATTATAACCATACCTGATTTGGATGTCTACGCCTGGTGCTGCTGCCCTCTTCTCTAAACGTCTCCTTTTTTTTGAAACTCTTCTCTAAACGTCTCCTTTTTTTTTTCAATCCACATCCTTTATATATATCTCTCAATTGCGGTGTTACCATAGTTTAATTTTAACCCAACCTAAGTCACCGCTTACTTCATTACAGGTGTTGAGTTTTTAAAAAATTCGGCAATTATTTGCTGGTCCACGTAATTGCATGTGCTGTGACCTGTCCGTTTGCTGCTAGCGTATTTTTTCTTTTTTTTTAATAATAAATTCCACCATTAACAAATTAAATCATAACTGCCTACATACACACTTCTATATTATGAAAATTTTTCTTATTAATATATATACAATTTCTCACAAAATGTATGTTTCGGAATTTTGAAAAAATATTTTATTTTATTTTAATTAACTAATTCATATTCGGATAAAAAGTCTCATTTTAAAATTTTAGAGACTTGTTTTCCAAAATTTCATTCCTTCATTAAATTGAGCATGTTAAAATAGGATTACCCATAAAATTTCACCTCAATTGGAGCTAAGCACATATTTTAATTTAATTAAAATCATATTTTGGCATAAAACTTCATTTTAAAAATTTGTAGACATATTTTGCAAAATTTAATCCATTCATTATGTAGGGTATATTAAAATAGGCTTGCTCCAAAAGTTTCATCTCAAACAATCTTATATACATCAAGATATTAATTAACTAAATAATTATATAAAAAAATTAAAATATCAACGTGTACATGCATTGCGGTAGAATTTATTACCTTTAGCATGTTTTTTAATACATTCAAGTTTGACAATTTAGTCAACTATTTTTCATAATCTGATCCGTCTAGATTAGAGAGCATATAATTTAGTACTCTTTATTAAATTTCTATATGATTCTGAGTTATGCATATTTAGATCTAATCAAAACAGTGAGGATGAATATAAGCCCTTAACTAGAGCCCCTAATTAGCCAAAAATTTTCTATTTATTTTTATTTTTCCATAAGTTCCGTGAATTTAAACAGTTTCAATTTGTATAATTCAGAATTTTGAAATTCCTTCCCAAAATATTTATAAAAATTCATTTTCATAACTAATCTTAGTGGGATAATAAATTACCCTCCATTTTCTTATAAATTCCAAATATAACCTTTGTAAATTTCCACTAAGTCCACTTTTTGTCTCCACTCATGCCAAAATTACCAATCAATCATCTTTTCTAAATTTACAATTTAATCTCACTTTTGTAAAATTGTAATTTGGTCTTTTCGTGATTAAGTTAATCCAAAGTGATTAACTTATCACTTTTATCTTAATCATATGATTACTATTCATGTTTACTATTTATTAAATTAATTATTCGGTCCTTCAACTCCATATATTACAAAATTATATATTTTAAAAAAATCAATAACCTAAGGTTCATGACCTTAGGGTTTCATATATGGTCCTAAAATTTGGGGTTCCACAGGAGTAGGGAAGGTTGCCCGAACCACTATAAAATCTTGTTTGTTGATATTTATTTATGCTTTCTGCACTATATTGCTTTCCATTTGCTTCTTCATAAAAGGGGACTAGATTAATCCGGGGTAAAGTTTCTGTTTAAGTTGAAAATTTTAAATACCCAATTCACCCCTCCCCTCTTTGGTAATTGCCATTAACTCGTGACCAACATATACTTATCACGTTGTGAGTCGCACATGCACTTCAATTGAAAAATAAAAATATTCCTTTAACTTGTACAAAACCGTAATTCAAATCCACAACATCTTAATCCTAAATCAAAATTTCTAACCATCTAAACCTCCCGACAACTAATTTAATTTAAATTTAAAATAATTCATTTAGATTAAAATAAACTTCTAGAATAAATTATAAATAATTATCCTTTTAAAATAATTCAGGAAACAAGTTAAAGTCATTAAGTCAATAGTCTAAGTCAGCCAGTTTAACGAATATATCAGATGATCAGTCACCGATGTAGGGCGGCAAAGAAAACCTTTTTTGAAAATTTTCATGGGTACGCGTGCCCCATTAAGGTCAGTCGCTATACTATATTTATATAATTTTTTATTTTTAGAAACACAAAACCAAAAACAAAAAAAATTAAAATTTGGCATGGTGATTGATCTTGTAGTGATATCTAGTTATTTATGATTAAAAATATGCATATTAGAATTTCTAACATATGAGAATTTTTGAATCATGAATAAATACATATAGATGAATACTATGCGTTGACACCTTGTAAATTGTAAGCCAATTATGCCTAAATACCTATTGTATACATAATTTCACAAAGGCACAAACTTAACACTTGCTCTCTATCACCCATCGAGGAAAAAGGAAAAAAAAAAAAAAAACGCTTACCATCTGTCCCACGGATCTCTCGTGCATGGATGTCTCCGAGTCGCCGTTTGCTTGCCAAACCTGCGTAGCGTATTGAATGCGAGTGTGGGAAGTTGCAACCTGAATTTCTGGCATCAATCCTTTGCACAGATCTCTACAGATAATCAATTTTGGATAACATTTCTTAATTTCATCCCGAATTGGAATTGAATACACGCAGGGATGGGCTGGCTGGACGAATTACTTTCCTTGCCAGTGTTTTCATTTCCCAAGGAAAATGTCGGTACCAGCCTTTGACTCTCGAATGTAGGAAGCTTCTGAAGCTTCTTAATTAATGACACCACTGCGGAAGCAAGCATTCGTAGAGAATCTAGGCAGCGCTAGGGGAACGGTTCCCTTGGGCTACTAATATACCTTTTCCATATTCTATCTATAGAAGTTTATTTTATCTTATTTATTAGTAGTTTTGGTTAATAGTACATCCTATTCTATTAAACGGCTATGATTAATCATGACAAACTTAAAAGAGCGTTCAAAGGGAAGCAATTATCATTAAGTGAGTCTCGGACACGCATGTCGTGTGTCCAGTGGCTAAAATAATAAGGAGATGGAAGATGAACTAACCGTGGTTCACCCTTGCCAGGAAGTTGTCATGTATCCACTACAATTCAATTTTTTTTTGATGAAAGGAAACAACCTATCACACATCCCTATGAGTTTTCTAGGGATGAGGGATAGAAAGAACCGAGATTCATTTTCAAAAAATTGTCTATATAAATTTTTTCCTGAATGGCTTGGGGGGTGCCCCACCAAACTTGTTGATCGACAGAAGAAACAAAAATATAGTCAGCAAAAGCATGTGCCGCTGCGTTTCCTTGCCTAAGTACATGATGAGCTGTGACCTGGGTAGAGGATGAGAGAATAAATTTGATCTTGTCGATCACTAACTACAATTCAATTTTTGAGATGGTAAAAAGAAGGAGGGTATTGCTGCTGACTGACTTAGTCGTGGTACTTTACTCACCTCCTATAAATGGAGGAGCATTCCCCTCATTTCTGACATGACTATCAAGGCTTCCCATAGCCTCTCCCCTACCCTATCCATTTAAAAACCTATTCTAACCTTGGCGAATGTTCTCTCCTCCCTTCCTTAGCTTCTAAGGTATAAATGAAAGGCTTAGTCAGTTATAGATGACCTCTATATTGGTTGGATGATTTGAAATAAGAAATTAAGACCTTTCGTTTATGCCTCAATAAATTATCCTTCCTCATTTTCTTTATTTTCCTCTGTTATAAGCTGTTGTGCTGTTCTTGCTTTGATAAGAGGCTAATATAGCTAATTTTGTCCTTCATATTGGAGAATGCATGATTTGTAAGATCCACTACTTGGCACGGACTCACCAATGTGTATTAGCTACGAATTATAAAACCTGCCTACCATCGAAGGGACTATAGAAGACTTTCTTACTAAGTTTGGATTAAGACATGCTAGATTTATCATAGTCTGTACAAGGATAAACTTTACATTACGAAAACTTGAAAACTAAGTGTATCAATTTACCCCTAGTTGGTCTAGTTTGGCTCCAGTTTTTTCATTCTAGCCCAAGTGGGCCTCAATCACCTAGGTAGTTTGACACAACCTAAGACTCATCATTCAAAACTCGGTTAAACCCAATTTTCCTAGTAAACCATCAAAAATAATCTACAAGTTGTATGCAAAATACATGGTCTTGTTGTGTCAACCTAGAAGTCATATGATAAATATATAATCTCGTTGTACCAACTCAAAAATCATATATAAAATGCCTAGTCTTGTCGTGTCAATCCAAAAGTTGCACGCAAAATACATAGTCTTGCTATATCAATCTAGAAGTCATGTGAAATGCATTGCCTTACTTTTCCAATCTAGAAGTTCTATGAAAATGCATCGCTTAGTTGTGTCCCCTAGAAATTGCATGTGAAATTTATCAATTTTCTTTGTATCCCCAAAAAGCATGTACATTATGTGCAAAATATGGTTATTGTTGTGTATGGATAATTAGTGCAGCCAACGAGCCTTTCACTTGTACCAAAAGAGCTAAGCATAAACTCATTATGAGTCATGGTATGTGGCGACATGAACTCACCCAAGAGATGGTGCGTTGCAACGTATTCTCTTTTCTTTTGAGTAATGGCACATGGCAACGTTTACTCACCCTTTTTCAAGTCATGGCATGAGACAATGTGTACTAAATCTATCCTTGTAATCTTTAGTTAAATATAGGTTTTTCTTGTGCACTTTTAAAGTTACAAAAAGAATTTTTACCCATTTTAGCATCATATCAATGAAAGGATACTAGTTATAAAGTACTTTGGTTTTTAGCTGTTTTAATCAAGATTTTTCTTCTTTTTAGAAGGTGTAAAATTAGAGAATAAAATGCAATTCAACATGCTTCTATGGTATTCTTTTTGGACCTGGTTCAAAGAATTAAATACTCCATTTTAGTTTAAAATTTATAGGGAAATAAATAAAAGAACTTAATAATCAAATATTTACTTTATGAAACCACGATTTAGAAATTGACCCCAAAAGACGTGGAAACAATTGGTGAACCTGACATGAAAATGCTTTCTCTTCATCTTTAAGTGCTGAATATTTTAGTGTTTCTAATTTTTACTTAATCTCTTGTTACTAACACTCTTAGGTGTTCTTTTGCAAGTTTCATGGAGCAACCATTGGAATTAGGTTTCATGCCCAATGAAGGGTTCATCATTATTGAACCTACACAAACATATGCAAGCATTTTGCACCAATTTATTTTGGTCACAAAGAAGCTCAAACACCTTATTTATTGGCACATGGACTACTCTCCAATAGTAATTGCCTTGGCTAAGAATAGGAACTAGCTTCCCTTGCACAAGATGTGGTACACACCTTGAATACCTATTAGGTCTACTTCATTGACTACCCAAGCAGTCAATTTTTTGGTCATCTCTTGTGCCACACCTTCTCAGCCATTAATGCTTGGTTAACTAATTTGATTTACCTTGCCACATGGCTTGGCCCGTGATAATTCTATGAAAATAAAGTTATCGATATGATAACTCGTAAAAATACGAGTTATCATGACCCATTTCAGACTCTATTTGCGTGTTAGTCCGAGAGATTAGGCTTAGTTTGCATCCATTCAGCTTAATTTTCACTTGCTTTGCATTTTAGGAACATTATTTAGTTTTTATGTATTTTTAGCACAAATTAGGCATTTTTAGTTCATTTATATGCTTTATTCAACTTTTGTAGAAAGGACGGGCATTATGAAGGCAAGCGGACGAGTGGAATGCAGAACGAGACCAAGTCACGAGGCAGGTGGATGGCGCCTAGGTGCCAACTAGTGACACCTAGGCACCACACTACGTGCCCTTGCCAGAACCCCAGCACAATCCAGCAAACAAACAGTTTACAGTGAGTTGGCGCCCAGGTGCCACCTCATCAACATACAGTCAAGTTCAGAAGGGTTTTTGAAGCCATAAGTCACAATTGCTTCCAGGGAGTTGGCGCCTAGGCACCTAGGCATGAATTTCTAGGGTTTGCAAAAGAGTTCCAAGTTGCCCAGCACATAGAGAGTTGGCTTAGGCGCCAATATGCATTTGTATGCGTGTGTTGCGGAATGTCACTTTATAAATAGACCCTAGGGGATTGCGCGCAAGGGACGACGGAGAGAGAGCCCAGGAAAGGAATTACACAGTAAGAGAAAGACGAAAACGCGATCAAAGCACAGATTGAAGAGAGGATTCAACTCCGTTGGTGGAAGCCGCCGGAAAACCAGTTTTCTCTTATTCTTTCTATTTTTCTTTCTCTGCTTTTTCTGGATACTTTCAATATAGATGTAAAGAATTTTATGATCATGTCTTTGAACTAAACTTCCTTTAGATGGATAGTTAGGATGAATTGAATTCTAAACTATATTGTCTTGGTTCTTTGAAATTCAGGAATGAATATTTGATTATATATATGATTGTGTGTGATTTACCTCTGCACGTGTGGTTTTAATGCTTTTTACAAGATTAGCTACCTTGCAAGATGAATTAATTTTTTGATTTATCCTTGGAAAAGGAAAATCTCTGCTAAATCCATGTGTAGGGCATAGGTTTCCTCTTTATTAAGAGGAGTTGTTTAACGAATAGGAATATACCATTAAACCCTGTGTAGTCAGTAAACAGGTAATGAATTTATCAATTTCACTTTATTTAATGGCATTGGAATATAGCAATTAAATAGGGTGTAATTAGCTTTATATAATGTTGGAAGACATATATAAAGATTATTGAACTTGGACTAGTAAATACATGCACAATCCAATTAAAAAAAACTAATGCGATATAGTTTAGATTCAAGGACTCCGAACTATCCATCTGCCATCCCTGATTATTAAACCCGTTTCTAGTATTCCAGTGATTCCATGGACTCTATGCTGATTTCTTATTGCAGTTGTTAGGTTTAGTTTAAATCCACAAACTCAGAATTTTCTACCTGCCAAAAGCAATTAAACTAATTAATAATTCCGGTTAATAATTCTTCGTGGGAACGATACTCTACTCACACTTTATTACTTGACACGACAAGTATACTTGAGTAAAAAACAAGCAATTTAATAGACATATACGCAACTCGTTAAGTTTTTGGCGCCGTTGCCGGGGAATTATTTAGCTAATTATTGTTAGTTTTATTATTTTTTTTACAGGTAAATCTTATTTTGCATGCACCAAGGCAGAGCCGGAAAGGAGACGATAATTCATTTTGATCCAGAACCTGAACGAACTTATTTGAGAAGGTGTCGTAAGAGCAGGGAAGCTAGGAGCCAACAGCATACTATGGAGCACATTGAGAACCAGGATGAAAACATTTACGCAAACCAACAGGGGAACCCAAGGATTGAGATTCCAAATCATCCACCACAAGATGATTTGGATCAACCCATTTGGGATCTCATTGCGTTGGGCTAGAATGCAGTTCAAACTAGTATTGCACCTCCTCCTATCGACACCAACAATTTCGAAATCAAGCCGGTGATTTTCCAGATGCTCCAATCCATTGGGTAGTTTGGAGGGCTAGCGTCTGAAGATCCACACCGCCATTTGTGGAATTTTCTGCAAATTATGAACACGTTCAAGCATAACAGAGTCTCCAACGAGGCAATGCGGCTACGGACTTTTCCATTTTCTCTGTGGAATAGAGCTTCGGAGTGGCTAGATTCTCTGCCCCCGAACTCTGTCAATACATGGAACGACTTGGCTCAGAAATTCCTAGAGAAATATTTTCCACCTGCCAAGTTAGCCAAGCTGAGGATGGATATAGTCTCATTCAAACGACACGGAGAGGAGACCCTTTCAGAGGCGTGATATCGTTTCAAAGACCTACTCCGGAAATGCCCGTATCATGGAATTCAATTGTGGGTTCAAATTCAAATTTTTTACAATGGTCTCTAGGATTCCACCCGTCACATGGTGGATTCATCGTCAAACGATTCTCTGCTGAGGAAAAGCTACCGAGAATCATACGCCCTACTTGAAAACATGGCGACCAATACCTATCGACTGCCATCTGACAGGAGCCAAAGTAGGGTTCTACTTCAATTAGACGCAATTTCATCAATAAAGGCCCACATCGATGCCTTATCTAGGCAGATTCAGAACTTATCCAGGCCAGCCAACGTCAGTGCAGTAGGGGCACCTACATCACAGCACATATTTGCACATGGTGTGGCGAATTCAGCCATCACAGTGATGAATGTACCTCCAACTCGGAGTCCATTAATTACGTGGGAAATTTCCAGAAAAATCCAGTGAATCCATATGGAAACAACTACAACCCAGGTTGGAGAAATCATCCCAATTTCTCATGGAACAACCGACGAGGCCGAATTAGCCATCGGGATTCTCGCAGCAGCCCCTGCAGCAACAGCTAGCAAGACCAATGCAATTCAATCCACCATTACGAGAAGAGAAGAAATTTGATCTAGAAAACCTCTTTATGCAATTCATGCAATTCCAGATCAAGATGAATAGGAACTTGGAAGCACAGATAGGCCAACTGGTCTCAGCTCTAAATAACCGGCCTCAAGGTTCCTTGCCAAGCGATACAGAGCAAAATCTAAAGGAAAAAGCAAGGAACAGGTGCAAGCAGTTACGCTGCGTAGTGGGAAGCAGTTACCCGATGTAATTTCACCAGAATCGATAACTGAATCCACGAATCCTCTAATTCAGCAGTCACAGGAGCTAGAGAAACCAGATACCACCCAGATCCAACCGGAGATTGAAATCGCCACAAACCAAAGGTCGCCTCCTCCATTTTCTCAGAGATTCGCAAAGACTAAAAAAGAGGGCCAATTCAAGAAATTTTTAGAGGTATTAAAGCAGCTAAATATCAACATACCTCTAGTCGAAGCCTTGGAACAGATGCCGAGCTACGCCAAATTCATGAAAGACATGCTATCAAAGAAAAGGCAGTTGACGGAATTCAAGACGGTGGTGTTAACGGAGGAAACCAACTCTATGGTGCAGAGGAAGCTGCCTCCTAAGATCAAGGATCCAGGGAGTTTTACTATCCCGTGCACAATTGGAAACTAATACTTTGGGAGAGCTTTATGTGATTTGGGAGCCAGCATTAACCTTATGCCTAAATCGATTTTCAGAAAATTGGGCATCGAGGAAGCTTGACCTACGATAGTCATGTTGCAACTGGCGGACCGGTCCACGACATATCCGGAAGGTATTATTGAAGACGTGCTTGTCAAGGTGGACAAGTTCATCTTTCCTACTGATTTTATTATCCTCGATTATGAAGAAGACCGGGATGTTCCCTTTATTCTCGGTCGGCCTTTCCTTGCAACGGGCAATGTAATAATTGATGTACGAGCCGGAGAATTAACCATGCAATTGCAAAATGAAAAAGTCACGTTCAATGTGTTCAAGGCAATGCAGCAGCGTCCAACTGATTAAGAGGATTGCTTAATGATTGATATGGGTAATTCAAAGGTACAAGAGTTTTCTTCGATTGGTATTGAGAAGGACCTAAAGGAGACTGCAAATAAGGACCGCGAGTTAACTGCTTATATAGAAGACCGACTCACCAATCACATTGGGCTCGAATAATTGACCGAGCCGATGGAAAGCCAGGACATGGAAGAAAAAGTCGATGACAGAATAGAAGGGGATACAATTGAGAAAACTGAACATTATCATATCCAAATGCCTCTATTCCACTTGTCGAGAAGTTAGACTCGACATCACTCAATGGACAAATGCAAAACCCTAGAGCCACTATCAAGTCAAAAACCCTGACAAATGCCTGTATAGTCTTTTTAAGAGACTATCTGATCCACTTGAAGGGGCTACGATTAGGTCTGAGCCTCAATGTTGCCGTCCGAATAGAAGGGAGTTCAAGGTGGTGAAATAGAAAGAAGATTAAACAGCGGAGACGTCGGGCTGAGGACGTTAAACTTAGCGCTGAATGGGAGACAACCCATTGCTCATTTTCATTTTTATTTGTGTTTTTGTTTTTGTTTTTGTTTTTATTTTTTTTTTCAGGAAAATAACTTGGAGCATAAATTCATAAAGATCATGCTTGGAAGCAACAAGAAGAAAATTTCAAAAATTTGCTGAAAGACATCGGCGCCTAGGCGCCGTGATGATGATCCCGAAGAACACGGGGGATGAACTGGCACCCCAGCACCGGGTCATGGACAACGCGACTCGGACGCCTTATAAAGCTTGGGATTAGGGTTTTAAGCCCTAAACCCTACACCCCGGCGCCGAAAATCCCTTTTTCTCATTGCCAATCAATCTCTCTTTGATTCCAAGCCATTTCAACTCAAATCCAACCCCATTTCATTAAGGAATCATCCTCCCATTCCATCCATTCCATTTTCCATTTCATTCTCTTTTTCCCCCTTTGCTTAGATCTACTCAAATCCATCCAAAAATCCGGTTTTTCATCACTAAATCCTAAGCCCCACACCTAGTCTAGCTTTCCCAACATTTCCCCCTTGATTTGGGCTCCATTTTGAGCCATATCATCTCCATCTTCTTCGCCCCGGCGCCGAAACCTACTGTCAACAGATCGGCGCCTAGGCACCACTACCCTGCGCCCCGGCGCCAGTGTAGAAATAGCTTAAGGTCCAGATTTCAAGTGGAAAGCTTCTGTGGGTAAAAATTTCTCCATCTTTGGTGCCTTTTCATTACTTTGAAGTGTTTTGGTGATTGTTGAGTGGAGAATTGGATTGGTTTGGTTGGTTCTGTGGATTGTTTGGTGTTGATTTGTTACTTGATTGACTTCTGGTTGGTTGTCGGAGATTGGCTTGTGGTTTGCTTTTGATTTTTGCTTGCAAGGGCTGTTTGAGACTATTTTTCGGAGAAATGGCTTCATCATCATCAGCCAAGAGGAAGAAAATTCAGGAGCCCATGGAATTCAACGCAAACAAGTTCGTGTCCGCTTAGGCCATCAAGCGGTACATGGATTTGCTCCAGAAAAGGCACTTGATTCCGGAGAGAGGAATCAAGTTAGATGATTTCTCCGACACTCCACTCCTCAACCTGAATACCCGGGGCTGGCAGAAGTTCGTGGCACAGCCCCAACTTGCTATTACTCCTGTGATCAATGAGTTTTATGCCAATGCAGTGGAGCATAAGCAGGGGTGAGTGAAGGTCAGGGGCAAGATCGTCCTATTCCATGTGGAGGCGATCAACTCGTATTATGAGATGGTTTCTTTCAATCACCCAGACGAGTATGAGGCATTCCTAGAGGGTGAAGACCGAGACATCAGCTCTATCACCAAGCAGTTTTGCTAGAGGCCATCGGTCTGGAAGTTGACAGGTGGGCAGCTTACCTCCTTTAAGCGGAGCGATATGCTTTCTCACGGGAGGATGCTTTTCCACTTCATCTCGGCCTGAATGATGCTGTCGACCCACATCAGCGAGGTGACGATGGATAGGGCGCTGCTGCTCCATGCCATATACAGCTGCATGACGATCGACGTGTGCCGACTTATCTATCACCAGATTTGTGCCTGCGCGACCGCACCCTAGGGCAGCTACTATTTCCCATCCCTCATCACCGAGCTCTGCAAATGGGCCGGAGTCAGATGGGAGCCGACGGAGGAGGTCTTGAACTATCATGCAATTATTTATGACCTCTCCTACCACACCCAGCCTCGGGTCCGCACCGCCATGATGCGGCCCAAGGCAGCTCCACCAGCGGGTCCCTCCTCGCAGCCGCTATCAATGGGCAAGCGGCTAACCAACCTGGAGCACTTGGTTGCAGCACAAGTCAGGTACAGGCGTCAGCACGATAGGGCGATGGAGGCCTACTTATGGCGGATTGCGGAGGACCGCCAGATCGACGTCTCCACTCTCTCACCTTTTCCATCGACGCCACCGAAGGTCCGAGCCTGCTTCAGGCAGCCATCTCAGCCCTAGCCCAGCGATAGCGACGACGAGGTCGCCACGGAGTCTGATACTTGAGGGAGTCCCGGTCCTTTATTTATTTTATTTTATTTTATTTTATTTTTTGCTTTTTATTTTATTTTCTTTATTAGGTCACTCTAGGTCATCATGCATTGAGGACAATGCATGTCACAAGTTTGGGGGGGTGTATAATTCTCGACCATAGGTTAGTTTTTCATGTTTTGTTTATGTTGCATGTTATGTCAATTCCAGCTAATGAAAGTTATCTTTGTTTGATCCATCTTATTGAAAATGTGCAAGGTTGTGATTAATGTTGACTTGAAATTGAATTCATGAAAAATGGGCAATTCATATTGAGAACCAAGTATTAAAAGCAAGTTGCAATTGACAAAATATTTCGTAATACATTGTTCTAATTAAAGTATATGTGAATCTTCGAGACTGAGATGATGAGAATTGAATAAATGCTGACTAAGTACTTTAAAGGAATTAACAGGTTCAAAAATGTAATATTTCACAAAAAAAATAATTACACAAGCATGTTCAGCACCCTTAACAAGGCATCAAAAAAATAAAAAGGGGGTGATTGACCTAAGATGAGTAACCGGGACTTGGCATCAACAAATGTCAAGGTTCGCATAAAAAAACAAAGGAAAATCACAGTAATAATGCTTTAAAATGAAAATTCTCCCCAGGTACCTTGAAATATGGTGAGAGGAGCCAAAAAAAAAATAGATCTTCATATATCCTGAAATATGGTGAGGAAAATTTTGCAATAAGTTTGGGGGGAAAAGAATGTGCAGTTAGGCAACAATTGAATAAAGTGACTTATTACTATTGTCAGTAACCAGTTAATTCAGCTTAAACCTTGGTTTGCCTGTCTTCATTGATTTTCTAACCAGTTTTCTGATCAAGTGGAAGATTAACATGTTGAATTACGATCATGTACTAGAAAATTTTGGCGCCCACATGTAACTTGGTTTGAGAATGAAAAGGCATGCCTTGTTTTGTGTAATGGATGATTTTTCAAGTTAGATTACTCTTGACCTTGTTGAATAGATGAATGGATTGATCAAAGCATCATGGGAAGCAAACAGAGTTGACAAAGTCTGCACTCGTTCATTCATTCATTCATTGTGTTTGCATGTGTTGCTCGAGGACTAGCAACATTTAAGTTTGGGGGTGTGGTAACTCGTAAAAATACGAGTTATCATGGCCCATTTCAGACTCTATTTGCATGTTAGTCTGAGAGATTAGGCTTACTTTGCATCCATTTATCTTAATTTTCACTCGCTTTGCATTTTAGGAGCATTATTTAGTTTTTATACATTTTTAGTACAAATTAGGCATTTTTAGTTCATTTATTTATTTTATTCAACTTTTGCAGAAAGGAAGGGCATTATGAAGGCAAGCGGGTGAGTGGAATGCAGAACGAGACCAAGTCACGAGGCAGGTGGATGGCGCCTAGGCGCCACCTTACGTGCCCTTGCCAGAACCCGAGCACAATCCAGCAAACAAACAGCTTACAGTGAGTTGGCGCCTAGGCGCCACGTTTTTGAAGCCACAAGTCACAATTGCTTCTAGGGAGTTGGCGCCTAGGCATGAACTCCTAGGGTTTGAAGAAAAGTTCCAAGTTTCCCAGCACATAGAGAGTTGGCGCCTAGGCGTCAATACGCATCCGTATGCACGGATTTCAGTGCGTGTGTTGTGCAATGTCACTCTATAAATAGACCCTAGGGGTTTGCGCACGAGGGACAACTGAGAGAGAGCCCAGGAACGGAATTACATAGTAAGAGAAAGACGAAAATGCGATCAAAGCACAGATTAAAGAAAAGATTCAACTCCATTGGTGGAAGCCGCCGGAAAATCGCTTTTTCTGGATACTCTCAATATGGATGTAAAGAATTTTATGATCATGTCTTTGAACTAAACTTCCTTTAGATGGATAGTTAGGATGAATTGAATTCTAAACTATATTGTCTTGGTTCTTTGAAATTCAGGATTGAATATTTGATTTTATATATGATTGTGTGTGATTTACCTCTGCACGTGTGGTTTTAATGCTTTTTACAAGATTAACTACCTTGTAAGATGATTTAATTGCTTGATTTATCCTTGGAAAAGGAAAATCTCTGCTAGATCCACGTGTAGGGCATAGGTTTCTTCTTTATTAAGGGGAGTTGTTTAACGGATAGGAATATGCCATTAAACCCTGTGTAGTCAGTAAACAGGTTATGAATTTATCAATTTCATTTTATTTAATGCCATAGAAACATAGCAATTAAATAGGGTGTAATTAGCTTTATATAATGTTGGAAGACATATATAAAGATTATTGAACTTGGACTAGTAAATACATGCACAACGCAATTAAAAAGAACCAATGCGATATAGTTTACATTCAAGGACTCCGAACTATCCATCTGCCATCCCTGATTATTAAACCCGTTTCTAGTATTCCAGTGATTCCGTGGACTCTACGCTGATTTCTTATTGCAGTTGTTAGGTTTAGTTTAAATCCACAAACTCAGAATTTTCTACCTACTGAAATCAATTAAACTAATTAATAATTTTGGTTAACAATTCCTCATGGGAACGATACTCTACTCACACTTTATTACTTAACATTACACGTATACTTGTGTAAAAAGCAAGCAATTTAATAGACATAACGCAGCTCATAACAATACCTATTTTGGATTATATTTGAATGCAAGTCACCAGTAACAGATAAATTTTCATTAGATTTGCATCAAATAGAAACATTCATGTGTTTTTAATATTTATCAGATTTTATATAATTAAATTTATGTTTGGTTGCAAGTCATCTCATTTTAGTTCATTGTGATCCATTAATTCACATTTGTATGCATTTACTTATTTTTTAAGAGAAAGTAGGTGACCCATTCATGAATAAAAGGCAAATTCGATGGCTTAAGAAAACAAATTTAGAACTAGCTTGAGTGTAATATTAATTCTAGCAAGGTTAATGTTGCGGTGTCAGATTCTTAGCGCCACGACCTTAGCAATACTATCTCAAACATTTAAAGTAGTAGCACCTCCAGCAAGGTTAGCACTAGGGTGCTAACATGTTGAGGCCATGGTGCAAGCCCCCCCTCCCCTCATGTGAAATTTCCACCCATGCAATGTCCAACTATGCACCCTTATAAATTCCTTTTTAAGGTTTAGAGCTGGGGGGTGAGTTAGAGCATCTTTGAGGGTAGAGGAGGGCGCAAGAGGCAAAAAGATTTAGAGGAGGATCAATCTTGAAGGAGAAATGTATTACTATTTCAACCACTCTTCTTCTTTCTTCTCTTTCATTTTTATTTTTTGCAATTTGATATGTACTTGAATATTGTTTTGATAAGATTCTTTGTAATGACCATGGGTTAAAACTGTGGTTGAGGGTTGTAATGAACTTGACTTAAGATTATGCTTGATATATTCCATCATATGTGATTGAATCTTCCAGGTGTGAATTTTACGTGATCGTGTGATGATTTACCTTTATGCATTGTGTTCAATGCTTTCGCAAGATTAGCTGCCTTGTTGATGAAATTCATCTTGATATAAGTTTGAAAAAGTTAGATTAAGGTGTGATCTATGTTATAAATACAAGACTAGTTACTGTACAATGTGTGGTGATCAAATGTTTATATGAATGGAAATATACATGTTAACCCTATGTGATCATAATTAGGCTACGTGCAAATCAACTTTATTTCATTTATTCACATAAGAACATAGTGATTGAATGAATTGTAGTTAAATTTATATTAGTTGGAAGATATATACGAATATTCTTGAGCCTAAATTAGTAAATTATTGCACCAATTACTAAAATGGAACATATAGGGTGTGTTTGGTTAGGGGTAAAACTTTTGATGAAAAGTTTTTGAAGTAGAAGTTGTCAAATTGATAGAAAATGATGTGATATAATAGGAGTAATGATGAGGAGTAAAGAGAATAAAGTTAAAATAGATAGGTTATTTGTATGGGTAGTTGTGTAGAAATGATTGAAAAGTAGGGTAGTTTGTATAGAAAAATGTGAAAAAATAATTAAAAAATAGAGTAATTATGGAGAGTGAAAAGTTTTGGTTGACATTTTTTTGCGCCAAACAAACGCACCCATAGTATAATCTTTAGTCAAGGGAATCATAATCCTTCATTATCTCCTCAATGAAATCTAACTCTTTCCACTCTGTTTAGTAGTTGTTAGTTTAGTTCATTATTGCTCAATGCATTCATTAAGCTAGAATTCATTCAATTTGTTAACTTCCTTATAAAAAAAATTGTTAACTCGTAATTAGTAACTTTTGGTTGTGTTGCACTTAGCTCTTCCTCCTCATGGGATATGATATACTACTCATCATTTACTATTTGATCGATATGTATACTTGCTTTTAAGTAAGCAAATAATTAGACTTATGCACCACTCATAAGCCTATAGTCTGCTTGTCACCCCACTTTCAATAGAACATTAATAACCTAAGGATGTTCTTACATGCAAAGGTTAGCCTTCTATTGCTCTGTCGTTAGGGCAAACATATAAGCTTTTCCATTGCCATTTACAGAAGAATGCCTAGTAAAAGCAAGTAGCAAAAAAGGTTATTATTCTGAAGAATGTATCAAGGTCAAAGCTTGTGGCGCCCCAAACTGAGATGTCACTTCCTTACCTCAAGACCTTATTGATTGGTAAATGTGAATCAAGATTATTGCCCCAATCACGCGGCGGGTTTTTAATTGGAACTCGTCCAATTTTTTTTTCTCTATCATCATTCGTTTTCTTCACATTCTACATCATTCATCACACAAGCGACATTATAGTTGTAATAAAACTTCATATTCTATTTCATAGCATCTCTTCATGCTTTTCTATAATGAACATTTACATTCCATACCTACATACATTCAATCATTGTACACATCATACATACATACATTCATTCATTGAATCACATAGGACTTAGATATCTAAATAAGTCCACATACACATTAACATACCTTAGGATTTTAATCCATGCTATCCCATTCCTTACAGCCTTCATGGCTATCATCACGTACCTTTCTTCTTTGCTTAGATTTGCATCCTCCTCAGTTTCCCAGTACATGTCTAAAGTTTGAGAAAACAAAACGTGAGTGACAACTCAGTAAGCAAGCATTTTATCATTAGGACAAGACTTCATTGAAAACCTTTTTTATAAATATCTTGAACACCTTTTTCCTGAGGATATTTATATGTCCTAAAACATAATCATGAAATCCTTTGTTCATGAGGACAATTCTATGTCCTTGAACATTTTCATAAAACATCATTCTTAAAATCATTCACAAGCCACGTCTAGGCTTGTTAAGGAAAAAATATACGTTTCACCCTCTTTAATTAATTTTTTTTGGTTTTGTATGAACATTTCTAATGTTCCAAAATATATACATAAAACCATCTTTCATTAGTGGACGTTCTACGTCCAAAACATTTTCTTCATAAATCCTTTTTAGAAAAGGATGTTCTCATGTCCTAAAACATCATTCACATAAGCCTTTTTGGCAAAGGACATTTCCATGTCCAAAAATATTTTCCATCATAAAATTCCTTTAGCTAAGAGACATTTGATGTCTCAAAATATTTTTGACATGACTTTCTTGACAATAGACATTCATAAGTCCTAAAACACATTCCATTAAAATACTTTGGCATTGGACATTCTCATGTCCATAAACACTTATCATTTAAATCCTTTGGAAATGGACATTCTTATGTCCAAAATCAAGTTTGACATAAATCCTTTTCATAATCCCCATCTTGGGGCTTGTTTATAACAAACAAGGCATATAAAATACATAAACCATTTTCATAGATGCATTTGCATAAAAACATTTTCTTTCATTCCTATTATTTACACTTTTGTATAAAACAACCTATTTTTTAGGATAATCATTTCATAAAAATAAACTTTCATGTCCCAATCTATGGGCTTTTCAAAAGAAAAACTGTGATACCCTGACCCAAGTAAGACTTAGGTATATGCATTTGACATATACATATGAATCATGTATGATTTAGATGAATTATGAATGATTTTCCTAAGCAATATTGATGATTTATTGCAATTAGGGCAAGTGATTATGGATGATCAATATAAGCCGATATTGGTCAATGTGATTAAAGAGACTTAATGAGGATTATAGAATGTTAATATATCGAGGATAATTACCTCATATATTATGGATTAATTAATGGAGATTAAGTTGATAATTATGGGCTTAAGGTGGAAAATGCTAGAAAATGCACAACTCGACGTCGGGAAGGCGGATTATGGAAATAATGATAAAATTAGGGTGAAAATAGATAATCACCATCAAAATTCAAGGACGACTTCAAATGGTCATCACTTGAGCTAGAAAAGTCGGATTGAGACGAAATTTCAAATGAACGGTTAAAATTATGAGATCAAGAACAAATGATTAAGTATTTTTGCATATCTATTGAAATTAGATGCAAATATAGGAGCAAAACCTAGAAGAAATGAGATAGAAATCCAAAATATGAACGAAATAGTAAATGAACGAATTGTAGCATGAAAATTTGTTTGAGAACTCATGATAGGTTTATTAAGGAACGTCTCAATTTTTAACTCAAAAGGATAAGTACGTTGGAAATTAAAAATTTGAGAAAATCAACCTGAACAGGGTTGAATGGGTGTTAGGATCAGCTGCACCAAATGATTTTTAGTAATTTTTATACAAGGTATTTCGAGCTGAAAAATTTATGTGAAGTGGGAGACATCATTAATAACACTTGAACAAAATAAAAATTGGTTTTTGGAAGGTATAAATATACCTAAGAATTAATGTGATTAGAGCTGTCTGAAAATTGATGCTTCTGTCTAGTAGAGTAAAAATACCAAAATAAATATAAATACTTCATATGTTGTGCTGAAAATTTTTATTTTGGTTATATAATGAAGTTATTAAGGTATTATATAAATTTCAGATTTAAATTCCTTGATTTGATTATGATTCAAAAATTAGAGAGATCAGTGCATCTGATTTCAACATTATGGACAGATTGAGGAATAAATCAAAGTAAATGTTAAATTCTAGATTTTGGGATGGAATTTAAGTTTCAATGGGATATAAACAAGTATCATAAGTGATTATGAGGATTTAACTTATTAGAGATGGGTTTTAGAAAGGATGGAACTTAGGGTTACGTATAAGACCCGATTTCCATGTTTTGATGTTGAACATGATAAATGGATTATGTGAAGCGTTAAAATGAAAAAATGCATGGAAAAGTAATGAAAAACTTGGATTAAGTTTTTGTTTAAGTAAATAATGTTAATCTCAAATTTTAGATTAATTTATGATGTTTAAGTTGTTAATTAAGTGCTTATAATGAACACCGATGTGTGAAAAATGAAAATATGTTAAAAATGATAAATGGAGTTAATGAACCTCCAAATAATTATGTAATGAATGATTATTATATGTATGTAAGTTTACCCTACATAGGGGTATTAAAATGAATGAATGAATGAATGATTGATATGTATAGGCTATGTTGTTAAGTATGAATACCCGACTTGAAGAACAAGTGGGTTTAGTTAATGTAATGCAGATTCAAATGGATTTATGTAGGTTGGAAAACCTAAGGAATATAAGTATTTGAAGATGATGCAAATAAATGAAATGTTATTTTCATTTATCTAGGCAAAGGCAAGGAAAAGAATGGAAGGAAAGGGAATAAGGCGATCTCAGGTAAGCAAGCGAACTTTTCAAATTATAAATTTTTCTCTATATGTTGAAATGATGATTATGTCAATATTTTTATGATTATGTTTTAATGAATGGGCAAGCAAAAGTTTTGGAAATTGATGGCATTAATGAAAAGCCACAAGTTTGGAAAATGTCGGCTTTAATGAAAGGTCGTAAGATTGAACAGGATGGCTTTAATGAAAAGCCTTAAGGTTTGTTTCATGGGAAGCAAGCGACAGTTTTTAAGATAAATAATTTATCACAAGAGTTGCCAAGGTTGGGAACGCATTATGTTAATGGAATTGAGAAATTTGCTTATGAGTAAGCAAGTTCTTCATGACGATTGTTTTAAAGGACTTTATTGATTTATGCTGATGGTTTTAGGAATTTGTTTTTAAGTAAGCAACTTCTTTATGATGTTGTTTCAAATGTATTTTATAAGAAAAATGGAATTTTTTCCTTTTTCACAAAGTAATTTTAGCAGATAAGATTTGGTATTCTCTTATAATGTTTTATGATAAATAGCTAAGTTTATGAAAGAAAAAGAAAAATGATTTAATTTATGGAAAAAAATTGATTTTTTTATGTTATGATAATTAAGTATAAACGATGATTTGGACAAAGTCCATATGTTTTGAAATGATATTCGAAAAATTTTGATTTCCTTTAGATAAGGAAATCTATGATGAAAATATCTTTAAAAATGTTTATATGAATGTGGTTGAATGGGATTTAAGGATGACCAACCTAATAAGTGATTTCATAAAATGGTTTAATTTCGGGTTGCTAAATGGCATGCAAAAGACTGTGCAATTCCCCTTTATGTAAAAATACTATATTAGATATGTGGACAATAATTTAATTTTTAGGTTGTGGAGAAGGGAATGGTATAAGTGCATAACTTTTGTAAGCAAAAGTCCTTGAAATAGAAACCAAGAAAATATTAGAGAAATATATGGTTTATTTTTGAAAATCCAAAAGTTTTGAAATTCTTTTATTATAAGGGTTTTTAAAATGTATTGTTTCTCAAACATTTCAAATATTTATCAAAATATTTTACTCAAAATATTTCTAAAAAAATTTAAGGAAGGTTATCCTAAAATTAGATTTCAAATGACAACTTATTTAAAGTGAGTGCGCTCGCTTTACAAGTTGACAGGGACTGCGGTCTGTGATGCGTTTTCAAAAATGAGTTTTAAAGATACAGACTTTGGTCTGTGATGTTTTGCAAGTATGGATGCAGGTTGCAGTCTGTGATCCCGGTTTAAAAGGACATGGGCTGCGGTCTGTGATACTTTAAACCAAACGGACTGCGGTCCGTCAGGATGATGTATGGTGCACTAGTACAAGAATAGGCCGGTTGTAGAGCACGGTTGGGATGATCGGGGCCCACTCTACATAAGGCCAAGTTGCTAAGGGATGTCAGGAATGCCAGCGGCGCCCTCCCTGAGATGGGAGCAGGATGAATAAACAGCCGCCTGGCTAACGTGCTGTTAAGGATTCTCTTCCAAAAGGTAGCATGATCACTTGCTAAGTGTCACTACTGGATGGAGAGAAATGCATTTGCTTATGTTTTGCTTTTGAAAATCTCAAAGATTGGGACATGAAAGTATATTTTTATGAAAGTTGTCCTAAATGGATTTTTATGAAATAATTATCCTAAAAATGGGATGTTTTACACAAAAGTGTAAATAATAGGAAAGAAAGGAAATGTTTTTAAGAAAATGCATTTATGAAAATGAATTATGTATTTTATATGCCTCGTTTGCTATAAACAAGCCCCAAGACGGGGATTATGAAATGGATTTATGTGAAACTTGGTTTTGGACATAAGAATATCCATTTCCAAAGGATTTAAATGGTAAATGTTTATGGACATGAGAATGTCCAATGCTTAAGTATTTTGATGAAATGTGTTTTAGGACATATGAATGTCCATTGTCAAAAAGTTATGTCAAAAATGTTTTGAGACATCAAATGTCTCTTAGCTAAAGAAATTTTATGATGGAAAATGTTTTTGGACATAGAAATGTCCTTTTCCGAAAAGGCTTATGTGAATGATGTTTTAGGACATGAGAATGTCCTTCTCTAAAAAGGATTTATGAAGAAAATGTTTTAGACATAGAACGTCCACTAATGAAAGATGGTTTTATATATACATTTTGGAACATTAAAAATGTTCATACAAAACCAAAGAAAATTAATTAAAGAGGGTGAAACGCATATGTTTTGCCTTAACAAGCCCAAACGTGGCTTGTGAATGATTTTAAGAATGATGTTTTATTAGAATATTCAAAGTCATGGAATTGTCCTTATGAACAAGGAATTTTATGACAATGTTTTAGGACATGTGGATGTCCTCAAGTAAAAAGGTGTTCAAGATGTTTAATGAAAAAAGTTTTAAAGGAAGCCTTGCCCTAAAAGATAAAATACTTGCTTACTATGTTGTCACTCACATTTTATTTTCCCAAACCTTATACAGGTACCGGGAAACTCAAGAAGATGCGAACCTAAGCATTGAAGGAAGGTATGTGATGATAGTCACGTGGGTTATAAGGAATGAGATAGCATGACTAAAATGCTAAGGTATGTTGATGTATGTGAACTTAATTAAAGTTTAAGTTCTATATGATTCAATGATTGAATGTATGTATGTATAAATGTAAAATGATATCATTAAGTCAAGAAGACTTTCATTACAGAAAAGCATGATGAGATGCTATTAATGAAATGATGAAATTTATTACAAGTGTATTGTTGCTTGTATGATGATTGTTATGTAAAGCAATGAATGATGATAGATGAAAAAAAAAATTTTGGACGAGATCCAATTAAGAACTCGCCGCGTGATCAGGACAATAATCCTGATTCATATTTACCAATCAATAAGGTCTTGAGGTAAGGAAGTGACGCCTCGGTTTGGGACACCACAAAAACATAAGCAAATGCATTTCTCTCCATCCAGTAGTGACACTTAGCAAGTGATCATGCTCCCTTTTGGAAGAGAATTCTTAACAGCATGCTAGCCAGGTGGCTGTTCATTCATCCTGCTCCCATCTCAGGGAGGGCGCCGCTGGCACTCCTGCTATTCTTTAGTGACTTGGCCTTATGTAGAGTGGGCCCCGGTCATCTCGACTGTGCTCTACAACCAGCCCATTCCTTGTACTGGTGCACCATACATCATCATGATGGACCGCAGTCCGTTTGGTTTAAAGTATCATAGGACGCAACCCATGTCCTTTAAAACCGGGATCACAGACCTCAATCTGCATCCATAACTTAAAACCATTGTAGACCGAAATCTATATCTTTTTAAAACAAATCATTTTGAAACAGCACATCACAGACCGTAGTCCGTGTCAACTTGTAAAGTGAGCGCACCCACTTTAAACAAGTTGTCATTTGAAATCTAATTTTAGGATGGCCTTCCTTAAATTCTTTTAGAAACATTTTGAGTAAAATATTTTGATAAATATTTGAAATGTTTGAGAAACAATACATCTTAAAAACCCTTATAAAAGAATTTCAAAACTTTTGGATTTTCAAGAATAAATAATATATTTTCTTGGTTTCCATTTCAGGGCCTTTTCTCACAAAAGTTATGTAATTGTGTTATCCTCTTCTCAACCACCTTAAAATCAATTTTTGTCCACATATAAATTTTACCGCTTTGACATAGGGAGAGGCTTGCATAGTCTTTTGTATGCCATTTTAGCAATCCGAAATTAAACCATTTTACGAAATCATCTTATTAGGTTGGTCATCCTTAAATCCCATTCAACAACATCCTATAAATAGTTTTCAAGTCATTTTTAACATAGATTTCCTTATCTAAAGAAAATTAAAACTTTTCGAATATCATTTCAAAACATATGGACTATGTCCAAATCATCATTTATATTTAATTATCATGACATAGCAAAACCAAATCTTTTTCATAAGTCAAATCTCCTTTTTCTTTTTCTTTCGTAAACATAATTATTTACCACAACTTATCGTAAAAATAACTCAAAACTTATTTACAATTGTTACTTTGTGAAAAAAGGTAAAATTCAATTTTTCTTATAAAATACTTTTGAAACAACATCATAAAGAACTTGCATGCTTAAAAGCAAATTCCTTAAAAATATCGACATAAAGCATAAAATTCTTTAAAATTATCATCATGGAGAACTTGCTTACTCGTAAGAACATTTCGTCAATCCTTTAACATAAAGCATTGCCAATCTTTGGCAATACTTGTGATAAAATCTTTATCTTTATAACATGTTGTCTGCTTCCCATGAAGCAAACCTTAAGGCTTTTCATTAAAGCCATCATTTTTCAAAACTTGTGGCTTTGCATTAAAGCCGTCATTTTCAAAACTTGTGCTTGCCCATTCGTTCAAATATAATCATAAAAGCATTGACATAATCATCATTTCAACATGTAGAGAAAAATCCATAATTTGAAAAGTTCGTTGCTTACTTGAGATCACCATAATCCCTTTCTTTCCATTCTTTTCTTTGCCTTTGCCTAGATAAATAAAAATAAAATTTCATTTATTTGCATCATATTCAAATACTTATATTCCTTAGGTTTTTCAACATACATAAATCCATTTGGATCTGCATTATATTAACTAAACCCACTTGTTCTTCAAGTCGGGTATTCATACTTAGCAACATAGCCTATAGATATCAATCATCCATTCATTCATTTTAATACCCTTATGTAGGGTAAACTTACATACATGTAATAAACTTTCAATAAATCATTATTTAGAGGTTCATTACCTCCATTTATCATTTTTAACATATTTATCATTTTTCACACATCGGTGCTCGTTATAAACACTTAATTAACAACTTAGACATCATATAATAATCTCAAAATTTGAGATTATCATTATTTATCAAAAAATTAACCTAATACACGTATTTAATCACTTTTTCATGCATTTTTGCATTTTAACAACTCACATAATGCATATACCATTTATTCATACTTGTCTCTTCATATACGTCCATTTCTCAACACATAGATCATGTGTTTCTTAAAATTTTTCAACACAGAAACTTGAGTCCTTAATCATCATGATTAAACCCCTTAATTAACACATAATTTAGGGTTTAATTTTCGGATTTTAATCCATTCATCATAGGGTTACAAAACAGCAACATTAGAACTTGTTTTTCATCATTTCAACGCCTGTTTTGACACTTAATTCAAAACAGATTTCTAATCCATAAATTCCAAAAATTAATCATACTTTTCTTAACCCAAATTTATGGTATTAACACATAATTAAAACCCAAAATTCGTTTTCTTATGAAACAGCAACTTCCATATGCATTTTGGATATCTATTTGACCCGTTTTGACGTGTCCAAACATATGCCCATAAAATCAGATTTTGGGCAATCATTTCAACCCACTTTGAACATCAAATATACTCTAAATTTAGGGTAGTTTACCCTCTTAATCATTCATAAATTATTTGGGCTAATTCGTATATCATTTTAATACAAAAACGTGAAAATCAAGTCATACGTGTAACCCTTATTCATATCTTTTCTAAAATTCATAACTTAAGCCCAAATCACCATATGTAGTTCATTAAATCATGAATCATCAATTAATCATGATTAAACATCAAAACAGCAATATCTTATATGAATTTAAGAAATTTTCAGCCATGATTTTTAACCCATAATCAAGGGGTATACTTACATGTGTTGGATCAAATCTTGAACCAAATTTCCATAGCTTGCATCCCATTCTTTTTCTCCATTTTTCCTTCTCTTTTTATCCTCTTTTTCTCCTCCTCAAGCTGCTGGAAAAAGGGATGTTAAGAGCTGCTGGAAAATGGGTTTGCTCTTTAGCATTTTTACTCTCTAATCACTTTACCCATGTGGACGTTCACCTATGCATAAGCTGGAATTTTCCAGCTTTGTGGGTCCCACTTGCCACATCATTTTATAGCTAATTAAATACATATTTATCCCTTTAATGATATGGAAAAATGTGGTCCATTTAAATTTTATAATTATCCATTAAAAATCCAACAAAAAATCCATGCATTGAATTCATGTTGCTGTCCACCCCTTTAACGTCCACTTTGCAGCAGCATCTTTTGCATTTTTTTCATACCTAATTTACTTTAATTAATGGGTAATTAACCACCCTAGCTAATAGCATACTTAGGGGTCAATTTAGCTTATTAAAAAAATCATAAAAAATCAAATATCCAGCCTTGACCGTCCACATTTTCCTGCTCCATTTGCTGTCCATGCAAATCGACGTCCATATCAGCTGCCTTATGCAATTTTCCACAAAATTATAGCTTTATTTAATGGACAATTAATCACCCTAGTAATTAGCTTTCCTAGCTGTCCATATAGAAAAAATTACAAAAGCTGTTTGACCTGACATCACTCCTTAACTACATGTTGTTATCCACTTTGGTGGGGTCCACTTATCATTGACTTTGTGGGATTTTCTTGCCACAAAATCCATCCAAAATCAATCCCATTAACTACCCTTGTCATGTAGCTCACTTAATTACATATTTTTTAATTTTTAAAAATAAAAAATTCCATGTAAACAACGCCCTTTGGACGTCCATTTCATGCCACCTATTTCATGCTCCCTTGAGCTAATCCATTAGCCATTAAATTATGCCATTAAGCACTTGATTTTGTCATGAATTTTGTCACTTTAATTAATTCATAAAATTCATGTGTAATTATCTCCTTTTGCCACCTCATTTTTGCCATTAAAAATATAATTAATCACCTTACTTTAGCATAAACATAAGCTTACATTTTTGGTGCAAAAAAATCAATAATATACACCCATTTTCGTGCAACCAATATCTCATCATTATTAGCTTAATCCAAGCCTTCCATTGCATAGATCTCATAATTTTAACCGTTCATTTCAAATTTCTTTTCAATCCGACTTTTCTAGCTCAAGTTATGCTCATTTGAAGTCATCCGTGGATTTTGATGGTGATGATCAATTTTCACCCCAATTTCATCAATATTTTCATAATCAGTCTTTTTATAAGATTAAGTACATAATTATGTGCTTATCTTTCAATTTTTATCTTAATCCGCCTTCCCGGCGTCGAGTTACGCATTTTCTAGCATTTGCTACCTTAACTCCATAATTAGCAATCATAATCTCCATTAATTAAAACTTAATATATGAGGTGATTATCCTCAATATAATTAAATTTTCTAATCCTCATTAGTCCTCTTTAATCCCATTGACCCATATCGGCTTATATCCATTATTCATAATCATTTGCCCTAATTGCAATTAAATCGTCAATATTACAATGGAAATCATTCATAATTCATCTAAATCATACATGATTCATATTTATATGCCAATTGCATATAATTAAGTCTTACTTGGGTCCGGGTATCACAAAGCTCACTAGTGGATGAAGGTATCTCCTAAAGCACTATACAACATATTCATGATCAATGATTGATTTGGTATCTAACTTTGTCCATCTTAATTAGTTCACCTCACTTTGCGGTATCAGAACAACCTGACTTAGCCTCAACCTGTCAAATTCCTAGTACTTACTGAGTACAAAAGGCTACATCTAAAAAGGAGGCTAAAAGAAGAAGACATTCTCTGTAGGGCTGCAACTTAAGTAGGGGACACATGGGTTGACCCGTTAAGGTACCCTAAAATGAGTAAGGTAGATTTTTATTTTTATACTCATATGGTAGGGTAGGTTCCAAATAAAAGAATATCCACTATTTTTTTTTGTACTCATATGGTAGGGCAAGTTCCAATTAAAAATATCTAGTTTCATAGGGGTAGGATAGGTAGGGTATGTTCTAAAGTTTGGGTACTAGGAATTGACTAAATTACTAATATATGTTTAACATGTATTTTGTAAAATATCTTTTATATTGAAAGACATAAATATATTCTTTAAATATATAAAAACTTGTTTGATTTATCTATTATTTAATAGATTTAATAACTATACTCTAAAATTATATATTATCACCTTGATTATAGGTTTTTAAGTAAAGTTTATAATAACATTATAGTTTTCAAATATAATAAAAAGACTATTTTAAAAAATCAATTTGGAACCAAAACTAGAATAAACCTGATCCTAAAAAAAGGTTAGGGTAAGCGTAGAACCGATTTGACCTAAAATAGAGCCAGTTATGAGTTTTTGAAAATAGGGTAAAGGTAGGTTCGACCATGAATAGGACCTATCGGAAGTAGTTCCACCCTTATTTCTTTGACATAATGGAAGTCAATATGGTAGGCATCTCTCAACCTAGAATTTGAAGATTTTTTGTAAGGATGACTTAATTAAGAGCAACTACAATGCTTTTAACTCTAGCTTTCTCCCATTTCTCTCTTTTAGAAGGCTTCAAGTCAACGTTATCAACTGGTGACTTTGTATCATCCTACATGAATGAAGAAGAAGTCTTCTCAGATCATTCATGATCTTCAACAAGAGAGCAAATCGATGAGGTGATGCTTAAGCAGAACTAAAAGTTGTCAAGGTCTCACCTACCGCCATCATTGAAGAATAGGTAGTAATTTTACCAATCAGTGATTATGGTCCAAGAGTGGTCACATGAAGAAAGAATTGGGCGAGATGAGAATACAGAATTTGATCAAGAGTTTCTAAGATTTTCTGACTTGCATATCTCTACTACTCGAACCTAGAACGCAAGGGTCAACATTCCCATGCTCTCTCATCGAAGGTTCATTTCAAAAAAGGAGACGATGCACCGCTAGTGGCAGAATGTTTTCGTTGTTAGGCACCTCAGCTTATTGGTATGCTAGTAACCATAATCAATTGGCTCTACTCTCTAATGGTTAAAGTAGAACATTACCCATAGATCTTAAACCTCTAAGGGTTCATTTCAATGGTATTGGGAGCATAAGAAGCGCTTGACATCTGTGGAACCCCGATCTTTGAGACGTGTACAAAACCCTAGGGTTGTAAACCCTAGGTAATATATTTGAGAAATATATATTGATGGATATGAAATATATGAAAATGAAGGTTAAAATACTTATGCAGGAAATTCGGATGAATAGTGCACGTGAATAGTGAAATGTGAATAGTAAACGTGGGATTAAGGAAATATGTTAAGTTAATCACTTTGGATTAACTTAATCATAAAAGACGAAAAAGGAAGCTTCCCACTACAAGACAAAAATGTTTTTTTGGATTAAAATATGAATTTTCGGATTTTTAATTGATTTTTGAAGAAAATGAAGAAAAATTCATATCTTGCAATCCGGACATCGGATCAAGATGAAATTTTTTATGGGTGGCCAAGATATGATGATGGATATGATGAATGGTCCAAGATTAATCAAAGATCATGAATTAAGGGTCAAGATTAAATGTCATTTGAAAATGGAAAAAGTAACTTTACTTTTTCATTAATGGCGTTTGACTTTGATTAATTTTAAATAAATAAAATTAATGCAAAGCCTGCAATTGCTGCTGGAGCATGGACTTTTGGGGCATGATCCAATGGCCCATGATCATCCTCATCAAAGATCAATGGCTAGAATTAATTTAGCCTAAATTAATTAATTTTAAAAAATAAAAAATAGGTAAAAATAGGGCTGCAATAGGGCTGCTGGAGCAGGCCTAGGGGGGGCTGCACAATGCTCCATGCAACTTTTAAAATTAGAAAAAAATACATTTACAATTTAATACCTCAAGCAAGAGGGGGTAAATTGCAAATAGTGAAAAATCAAAAAGTATAAATAGGGGGCAGGGGTGGACGTCCAAAGGCACTCCAAGCTTGAGCAATTCAAGCATTCCCACCCCCAAAACACGTTTTGTTCATAGAGAGAGAAGCAGAGAAGGAAGGAAAGAGAAAATGGGAAGGAAATGAGAAGTTCTCCACTTGAGGTAAGCAATTTCTTCCCAAATTTATTTTGGATGTTAAGTAGGGTAAAACCATGCTTAGATAATGCCTAAGCATGAGAAAATAAGTAAATTTATAATGCTTAATCGGAATCATGCCGAAACATCGAAAATTTGGAGCAAAGATGGAGCATTCGGGAAGATAGTATATGATATGTGAAAATAATGCTCCAAAATTGATAAATGATGATTTGGGATATATGACTATGATAAATATGATGTTGGAATGATGATATATTAATTTCATAATTTTTGGAATTAAGGATTATGCTTAAGTGAATTTATGTTGATTTTTAGTATATGGAGAAAATGATTTTTTTGGCCAAGTAAATGATGATAAATTCAAAATGTATGAAATTTCCTATGATATACTAGGCATAAGGTATGTCATGATATTTGTTAATTTTGGAAACAATATCAATTTTTGGAACCCATGAACAGTAACCACGTCTCTGTGAACAGTAACCTCGGACGAACAGTAATGTGAACAGTAATTGCTACAGTGCCCTGAACAGTAATTATGAACAGTAAACAGCGTGATTTGGGGAAAAAATTGAGATTTATTTTTATATTTTATGAGGATATATGGATGGAATTTTTAAAGGATTTATGGATAAAAATCCATATAAATGAGTAATGACTAAGTATCTTTATACGATTAACCTCTATGGGAATGAGGTAATGAAAGGTTATAAAGCAAGCATGGAAAGTAAACATAGAATGGATGGATAAAATATCCATTTTCCTTGTATAGGAAAAAAAGGAAAGGAAAAGGTGGAGGACACGGACTGAGGAGGTAAGCAAGCAAACCCTTTTGAAAATATGATTTTATTCCCAAATATTTATGAAATGTGTTTAAGAATGGTCATTCCTATAATGTTTTGAAATGATGAATGTTTATGAATTTTTATGAAAAGTCATGCCGGCATATTGATATCATGTGATGTTCATGGACATGTGCACATGTATGATGTATAAGGAAGAGGCTTTGGTGAAGGTAGAAAGCGGATCAGAGAGTCCCCCTTCACTATTCCCGAGTCGTATGGGCTGTGTGCCGATGGCGTCCTCCCCAGAGGTGGAGGCAAAGGAATGTTATGTTTGAATGAATGCATTGCATTTTCATACATGGATTGAAAAGGAAAGCATGGATTTGAAATTATGTTTTTAAGGGATGGTGCAAATAATTCTCTACATGAGAATGACAAGTTACCTGGTGTAAGAGGTATATAACGCTAGGAGAATCAAAAGTCATGCATGTAGGAACCATGTAGGCGTCAAGAGGAAGAGAGGTTCCCCTTGATGAGGCCAAGTCGGAGACAGCCGGCGTATTGGATCATGTTATGTGAGATGTTCCCTGAGCTAGCGTACCCGCACACGAAGGTTTATGTCAGGAGTGGAAAGGAAGCATTTGCACATCCAATGTTTATGAAAAGGTTTCTATTCCATTGATAGTTGATCACTTGCTAAGTGTCTCCTATCGAATGGAGAGAAATGCATTTACGAATGATTTACATGAATGGTTTATGAAAGGTTTCGAAATATGGTTTACGAAAAAGTTTTTATTCCATTGGTAGTTGATCACTTGATAAGTGTCTTCTATCAAATGGAGAGGAATGCATTTAAAATGAAAAATGCTTGCTTATTGAGTTTCGACTCATGTTTTGTTTTCCCAACCTCAGACAGGTGTAGGAAAAGACAAGAAATTAAGGGCACGAGTTGCTAAAAGAAAAGAAGAATCTACAAAGGTTAGTAGATTTTTGTATGAACAGATTCCCTAATGGGATATGATGAGAAAGGACATAGATTGTATGAAATTGTGAAGTTATGAATAATATGAGAAGTTGATGATTTATGATGTTATGGATAAGTCCATTATGAATGATGATGATATATGTGATGAAAGAAAAAGAAATGAAAAAAAATTTTGGACGAGATCCAATTAAGTACCCGCCGCGTGATCAGGGCAACAATCCTGATTCACACTTACCAATCGACAAGATCCCGGAGTAAGGACAAATGTGACGCCTTGGTTCGGGACGCCACAACATCATTCCATTATGCCATGGGCAATTAAGTACACCATTTGATAACTGCATAATTCTACCAATGTTTTTCACCCATTTAAGGATAAAGGTAGCATTAGTAAAGGGGTTTTATGGGTAATTTTTTTGAAAATTATTTTGCACTAGAACTTTTTGGGGGTGTTATTAGATTTTAAAAATTATTGAGGAAGAATTGTAAATTATTTGGATTGGTGATATTATAATCTTATGATTTACATCCTACTAGTTTGATTGAGCATGAGAACATTGGATCTATGCACAAGCCCTTGGATGTCGGGCTTGCATATCATAAATCCTGTTTATATTTGTCCGATATTAAATAAAACCCCATGTGAATTGTGGAAAAGTCGAAAGCTAAACATTGCATATTTTTACTTTTGATTGTAAATGCTTTGTATTAAATAATGGAAAAGATGACCTTGGTAAATTTGATTATAAAAGTGATGAAAACATTTTTCTTGGTTATTCTTCTTCAAGCAAAACATACCGAGTCTATAATAAGCGAACTTGCACAGTTGAAGAGTCAATACATATCACCTTTGACGAATCTAACACCAGGCCGAGAAATGTTGTTTTTCAGATGAAGAAGAAAACATTCTTGATGTACGGAAAACATCAAGAATAAAGAAATGGTAAGTACATGTAATGTTCTAAGAAAATGTCTAAATCTACGAATACATAAAAATCATCCACTTAATCAGGTTATTGGCAATGTTTATGACAAAGTCAAAACTCAAAATTCACTTCAAAATGTCTTGGGTCATTATGCTTTTATTTCTCACATTAAACCTAAAAAAGTTGATGAAGCAATATTTGATGAAAATTGGATGGTGCACAATGAAGAGGCTTTGGTGGAGGTAGAAAGCGGATCGAGGATCCCCCTTCACTATTGCCAAGTCGCAAGGGCTGTGTGCCGGCGGCGTCCTCCCAAGAGGTGGGGCACAAGAAAAGTCATGAATGGATGAATGCATGAAAAGATTTCTGTCCCATTGGTAATTGATCACTTGGTAAGTGTCTCTTACCAAATGGGGAGAAATGCATTTGAATGAAAGGAAAATGTTTACTTGCCAAAGAAAAAGGCTTGCTTACTGAGTATTGTTACTCATATGTGTTTTCAAAATGACAAACGGGCTATGGAGCTGACTCATAAATGATGCTAGGTAGAAATGACTTGCAAATTTAATTGCAGTTCTATGCATGCGTCCAAAGGGACAAATGTATGATAATCATGTTGAAGACATGTTTTATGGTTATTACAAACATGATTATACTTATGTGAATTATTTCAATAAAAAGAAGATATGAATGGTTTTATGATGATATAGATAATTTTATTATGAATAAAGTGTATGCTTATGGGATGAAAGAAAAAGAAAGAATTTTTTTTTTGGACAAGATCCAATTAAGTACCCGCCACGTGATCAGGGCAACTATCCTGACTCACATTTACCAATCAAAATCGGCCCCGGAGTAAGGCTTCTAGGCTTCCCGGTTTGGGGCGCCACACTTTTCCTCCGTAGTCATCTTGCACCTGTCTTAAAGTTTGGAAAACAAATCGTGAGTATTAACTAAGTAATCAAGCTGCGTAGTTTCCAGACAACAATTTTTAGTGAAAGTTTTCCATGTATAAATATTTTTGAATAACCAACATCATACCCAACATAGGTATATCATGAAAATGCAAATGCATTATTATCAACATGATATGAACATCATATGATGGTACGCTAGCTAGGTGACTACCCTATCATCCTACTCCCATCTCAGGAAGGGCACTATTGGCCTTTGGCCTATTTTAGTGACTTGGTCATACTAGAGGGGGACAACCGGTCCGCTTAAACCTCTAAAGTGGACATAGTACCTTGTGCACTATGAACATAGAGATGCTAGCATAATTTTCATGAATAGGCATTTGAACTATAATTTCTCAACATCATTTTAGTGAAACAGTATTCAAGTCATTTTGCAAGAGTTATAGGGATAGTCATCCTTAAATAATTACAAAAGCATTTAAACATCCATTTGCAAGTTATATTTTAAAAGCAATTAAATATAAATTTGCATCATAATCTCAACATTTTGAGAAAGTATTTTTTTTCAAACGTTTGCTTGCTTACCTAAATTCACTTTAGTCCCCTTCTTCAACTTTTTCCTTGCCTTTGCCTAAATACATAAGAATGACATTTCATTCATATTCATAAAATTTCATATGTTAGCACATCATAAAGTTTTCCAACCCACTTACGTTTAGATCAACTTACTTAACCCACTTTCTTTCAAGTTGAGTATCAATTTTCCAATTCACTCATTGGTGTGACTTATGCTTTCATAGCAACCATTCTTTTCATTTTTAATACCCTTATTTAGGGTAAATTTTCACATTCATTACACTCATTAATTTAACTCAACATATGGAAGTTTATTACCTATCATTTATCATTTAATACTTATTCTTTATATTTTCATATTGGTGCTCATTCAAGGCACTTACTTTTGAGTTAGGGCTACTAATTTTAACCCCAAATTTTTTAGATTTTTTAATTTTCTCAAAACAGCCCTCTCTTTTCTCATTTTGCCAAATTTTCCTTTTATTTTTATATTTTAGCTAATCATACTTGGTCATTTCCCATTCTTGTCATTTATACCCTTCATGTGCACTCTCTTAGTCACACATATATTACGTGTTAATCAAGTTTATATAAAATAGAAAATTTCCTTCCATTCTTGCCTAATTTAGACGCTTATTTTGCACATAATTCGGGTTATATTCATGAAATTAAAATTCATCAATTAAATTGCCCAAAATAGCAACTTTCATTCCCATTTTTTTCACCTTAGACGTCCACATCATTGGTTCCCTATAAAAAAGTTTTTACATTTTTATTTGCAACCCTTTGGACGTCCGTAATACTCCATACGTAGGGTATTTTACCCTCATAATTTCGTATATATCATGTTGCTTAAGTCATGCACCAATTCTACCCTAATTGAGTAGAATTTGCATCAAGTTGTCAACCTTAAGTTTCGCCCTTCTAAAGTCCATCAAACATGCTTGGTTCAACAAATATTAAACATGGAAACAATTCACATAATCCATTCATAACATATGCTCAAAATAGCAACATTAAATGAAAATTTATAGAAAGTCCAACATAGTGCGCTTGCTGTAACCAACTCTAAATTCATACATAGCCTTCTTGAATGTTTGAATTGAATCTCTTAATTCATTTAACATTCAATAACCCTATCAAGGGCTTCATAAATCATCACTTAACATTCATAATGAGCCAAATTTATCATTCATTGATTGGATTAGAAAACTTGGAAATTATCAAATCCAATCTTAGTTTAATACTTATTAGAAATGACTAAAGTTGGTTGCTCTTTGCCTAGCTTGGTTTCTCCCCTTTCTTCTCTTCTTTTCCTCATCTTTTCTTCTTTTTCTTCTCTTTTCTCTCCATGCTTGGGACGTTACCTTGCTGGCCTTTAGCTTTTTCTTTTTCAAAGTTGTCCACTAAAGGACCTGCAACAGCCCCTCTCTCTCCTTTTTATATTGATGTCTTTAACCCTCTTAATTTCCACCTCATTTTTGAGGTTTAAAAATGTTCATATTTATCCCCATTAAGCTGTCATATTTTGTGAAACCCCGATGTTAGACACGTGTATAAAACCTTAGGGTTGTAAACTCTAGGTAATATATTTGGAAAATGTACATTCATGGGTATGAAATTATGTGGAAATAGAGGTTAAAATAATTATTTATGAAATTCAGATGAATAGTGCACGTGAATACTGACCTTGGGATTAAGACACGTGATTAAGAGTTAATCAATTGGATTAACGTAATCACAAAATGACAAAAAGGAGATTTAATCACTACAGGGAAAAATAGCAATTTTGATATTTTAATGGAATTTCGGATTTTAGTGAAAAATTAAAGAAAAATTCATAATTGCAACCCGGGCGTCGGATTTCGATGAATTTTTTTATGGATGGTTAAAAATTCATGATGAACATGATGAATAGATTAATATGTGATAAAAATCATAAATCAAGGGTCAAGATTCAACGTCAAATGGAGATAAAAAAGTAACTTATCTTTTTCATTAAATTCTATTTGACTTTTTATAAAATTAAATAATTTAAAAAATAAAAATAATAAATGAACAGCAGAAATTTCATGGGGGTGGTTGGATAATTGACCAAAATCAACGGTCCAAATTCATCATGATCATAAATCAAGGGCTAGGATTTAATTAGCTTAAATTAATTAATTTTAAAAATAATAAATAATAAATAAAATTGGGCTGCCATAGGGGGACTGGAGAAGCAGTAGGGTGGGCTGCACAAGGCTCCATGAACTTTTTGAAATTATAAAAAAATATATTTGCAATTTAACACCTTTAACAAGGGGGGTAAAATCCAATTTGATGAAAAATCAAACCTTATAAATAGGGGGCAGGGGTGGACATCCAAGAGCACATTTACTCAGCTCCAACTTGAGAAAATCCCAGCGCCCAAACCCTCCCACACGTCCAAGGAAAGAAAGGAGAAAGTTAGAGAGAGAAAGTGTGAGAAAAATAGGGATATCTCCACTTCGGGTAAGTGATTTCTATCAAATTTTTTTTTGGATGTTAAGTAGGATAAATTCATGCTTAGATAATGTCTAAGCATGAGAAAATAAGTATAGTTATAATGCTTAATCGGAATTATGCTAAAACATAAAAAATTTGGACCAAAGATGGAGCATTCGGGAAGATAGCATATGTATGTGTAAATAATGCTCCAAAATTGATAAATGATGATTTGGGATGAATGAATATGATAAATATGATTTTGGAATGATGATATATTAATTTCATGATTTTTGGAATTAAGGATTATGCTTAAGTGAATTTATGTTGATTTTTAGTATATGGAGAAAATAATTTATTTAGCCAAGTTAATGATGATGAATTTAAAATTTATGAATTTTTCCATGATATACTAACTAAGAGCTATGTCATGGTATTTTTTATTTTTGAAAAAATATCAATTTTTGGAACCCATGAACAGTAACCCACGTAGCTGTGAACAGTAACCTCAGGTGAGCAATAAACGTGAACAATATGCGTGAACAGTGATCGTGAACAGTACCCTGCTACAATAATTTTGAATAGTAATTATGAACAGTAAACAACGTGATTTTGGGAAAAGTTGAGATTTATTTTTTTATTTTATAAGGATCTATGGATGAAATTTTTAAGGATTTATGGATAAAAATCCATATATGGAAATAATGACCAAATATTTTGAAGGTTAACCTCTATAAGAAATTATGGAGGAAAATAAGGTTATAAATGAATATAAAATATGTATGATAAAGTATGTATATCCTTTTCGCTTGTATAGGAAAAGGAAAGGAAAGGATAAAGGAGTCAGATTAAAGCAAAGCAAAGGTAAGCAAGCAAACCTTTTTTAAAATGTGATTTTATTGCTTCATTGTAAGCAAGCACAACTTTGAAAATGTGATTTTATTCTCAAGTATTTATGAAATATGTTTAGGGGTGGTCATTCCTATAATGTTTTGAAATGATGAATGTTTATGAATTTTTATGAAAAGTCATGCCGGCATATTGATATCATGTGATGTTCATGGACATGTGCACATGTATGATGTATAATGAAGAGGCTTTGGTGGAGGTAGAAAGAGGATCAGAGGGTCCCCCTTCACTATTGTCAAGTCGTATGGGCTGTGTGCCGACGGTGTCCTCCCCAGAGGTGGAGGCAAAGGAATGTTATGTGTGAATGAATGCATTGCATTTTTATACATGAATTGAAAAGGAAAGCATGGATTTGAAATGATGTTTTTAAGGGATGGTGCAAATAATTCTCTACATGAGAATGACAAGTCACCTGGTGTAAAAGGTATATAATGTCGAGAAAATCAAAAGTCATGCATGTAGGAGACCATGTAGGCGTCAAGAGGAAGAGAGGTTCCCCTTGATGAGGCCAAGTCGGAGACAGCCGGCGTATTGGACAATGCTATGTGAGATGTTCCCTGGGCTAGCGTACCCACACATGAAGGTTTATGTCAGAAATGGAAAGGAAGTATTTGCACATCCAATGTTTATGAAATAATTTTTATGCAAAGATTTCTATTCCATTGATAGTTGATCACTTGCTAAGTGTCTCCTATCGAATGGAGAGAAATGCATTCACGAATGGTTTACATGAATGATTTTCATGAATGCTTTATGAAAGTTTCCAAAAATGGTTTACGAAAAAGTTTCTATTCCATTGGTAGTTGATCACTTGGTAAGTGTCTTCTATCGAATGGAGAGAAATGCATTTAAACGTAAGAAAAATGCTTGCTTATTGAGTTTCGACTCATGTTTTGTTTTTCCAACCTCAGACAGGTGCAAGGAAAGCCAAGTGATGAAAAAGATCAGGTTGATTTGCCTGTAAGTGATATAATGAATGAATGAAAGAAGCATAGTTAAAAAGGTATGTAATCCTTTGTATATTGAAATATGAATGTATGCCCTAATGGGATATAATGAAAAAGAACATAGGTTGTATGAAATTATGAAGTTATGAATAATATGAGAAGTTGATGATTTATGATGATATGGATGAGTCCATTATAAATGATGATAAGTATATGATTATATGATGAAAGAAAAAGAAAAAAAAATTGGACGAGATCCAATTAAGAACCCTCCGCGTGATCAGGGCAACAATCCTGAGTCACATTTACCAATCAACAAGATCCCGGAGTAAGGAGTATGTGGACGCCACGGTTTGGGGCGTCACATATTTATCCCATGTATATACCATTTTTACATAATTTTTAACATAAAAATTTCTGCCCATAATCGCATCCAAGTTGTCCATGATTTTGGCATTTTGTGAATCATCAAAAAGCTACCCAATCCATGCATTTAACGCCCCTGATCATCGCCCCTTTCATGCCATTTTTTAAAATTTTTTAAAAATCACACAATTTGCTCAAAATTCACTCCTTTGGACACCTCACTTTATCCTTAAATGCATTGACTTTTGCATTAATAATAAGCCACTTTGTAAGGGTTTTGTCCATAAGTGATTCAATATTCTTTCATGGGATTTATCTTAATCAAATTCATTCATATGATAGGCCATCTCACTTTAGCCATCCACAAAAAATTAGATGTCAAAATGACCTTTCTAGTGCAAGTTATGGTCATTTGAAAATGCCTCTTGCATTTTGATGAAATTAAATAATTATACCCTAATTTAATCATGATTAACATAATCCATTCCATTAATGAGATAGAGCACGTCAACATATGCTTACCTTTCAAATTTCGCGGTAATCTGCCTTATGGATGTAAAGTTATGAATTTTCGAACAATAACCTCATTAATCCCGTAATTATCCTCAATTTAATCATAATTAATGGAAAAATTAACCATGCCACATCATGGTTACTTATAGCTCATTTGGTCTCTTTGTACACATTAAATCACATTGAGCTAAGGTGATTAACTGAATCACCTTACTTAATTAATTGATTTAATCTCAATCATTAAATTAAATCATACAATTAATATTAATGAAATGCCTAAATTGCATGTATAGATCTCAATTATTCGTGGTATCACATAGATGTAACCCACATGGGGGATGGAAAATTAGTGGGAAACAATTAACTATATGTTCTTTGATTTAGATGAATGGGATCAGGACAACCAATTAAGTAAAGTGATTAAGATAATCACTTTTGATTTACTTGAAAAGTTGTGGCACTAAATGAAAAAAGAGAAAGCTTTCACTAAAAGAAAAACTAAGAGTAGAGAATGGTGTGGTGACATGGTAATTAATGCTATATTTTCTTTTCATTAATGATTAATGATTTGATTTATTCATATCTTATGATATACAAGGTAGATTGATAAGAAATTTTAGGGGAACACATAAGTTAGCATGCCCAACATGATGAATGGTTCGGATTGTAAATATTATGAATGGAAAAGGGTAATTGATTAGAGTAACATGATATTTAGTGAATTTATTTCATTTAGTTGATATCAAATCATATAGTCATCATTTGAAGATGAAATTTTTTTACGTATAGCTAAGTTGAAGTGTTTTATAACATGAATGAATTTGATTATAGCAAATCTCATTAGAGAATCATAAACCACATTGCAATTAAGGATGGATAATGTCATGATTAAACTTTTACTGGTCATTCATTTTTGGGGCAATGAAAAGTGATTTGCCATGATTAAGAATAAAGTATACTTTCACATTTGTATTAGACATGGACACATGTCAAGCAAAGGTGCATTTGAGCAAGATTAAAGTCAATCCAAAGGGTGCAAATTTGACTTTTGCAACCTATATTCAACATGTGGAAAATTAGCATTATTTTGGATAGATTTTTGATAAAATAAAATGCAAAAATAGCAAGAAAATCTAGCAAGAGAGGGACGTGTTTTGCTAAGTATTTTTTGAGTAGATTTTTTGAAGAAAAAAAATCAAGCACACATGGACAGTTGGATGGCCCATAATTTGGCAGCAATTAAATACAAAAATTGTATTTATATAATGGGTATAATAGGTGTCAACATGAAGTTAAAAACAACAAACTATAAATGGAAAAGAGGGCAGCTGCTAGTGACAGTTTCAAGCAAGTTTAACTTAGAGAAAACAAAGAAGAAAAGGAGAAAAGAGGAGGACAGAAAGGGGGAAGGAAGGAAAGAAAGAAGAGAAGAAAAGGAAATCTAGCAATGAGGAGAAGTTGATGTCCAAGGGGTTTGTTCACATAGGTGTTATTCATTTGGTTATTAATCATGTTATTTTATGATTCAAGAGGTGTTCCATGTCAAGTGGCTTGTGAATTTTTAAGTTGTTAATTATTGACTCTTACTATACTTAAAGGGATGTCCAAGTAAGTGGAAATTTTAGAGAACTTCATGAATATATCATTCATTGATATTTAAAGGTGTGAAATGAAGTACCTATACTCATATATATGGGACGCCCAAGTTAGATATGATGGAAACAAAATCTGTTTATGAATATTAATCCCATAATTAAACAGACGATATATGTTTCATTTTGGAATCAAGAACTAATGATTAAAGCACTTTGTATATGTGTTGGACTAAGATATGAATATGGGAGGAAAACTTGGTGAAATTGGGATGATACGAAGCTGTTATTAGAAATAAATGTAAACTCCATAAATGTCTTTTGAAAATTAGCTTATGATACGTTATACACAAGCCCTTAAATAGCCATAGAGGTTGTTGATTAATAACCCCATGAATGTACATTATTAAGGTGGAGTTGTAAGAAGTAAACCTTAGTGGAAAAGAGATAAATAGGGCTGTTATAGTAAGGAATGAAATTTTCAGAAAATTTATGAGAATTCAAATTTCTAAAAGGTATATACTAACCCATGAAATGATCATAAGGATTACCAATTCATAATTTTGAATATAGGTAAGCTAAAAGTGCAGTTGTAAGAATGATGCAGGGCTACTATGTGTACGTATAGGGCTGTTTAGCCAAGTGAGTATAAATTCCCAAAATTTTGGTCTAAATATTACTTCTTAAGGAGTATAAGCAAGTACTTAAGTGATCATAAGAATGGTTAATAGGTAGCTTTTTATATTTGTATTATTAAGGAGTAATGATGGAGGTGAAAATGAAATAAAGGTGAGAGTGATCTAGGACTGATTTGAAAATGAGAATTAATTCCAAAATTTTAAAAGAGATTTATTTTGTTAAAGGGTGTAATAAGGCCTTAAAATAATCACAAGATTGGTTGGATTATGATTTTGCACATATACATGCCTAAAGTGCAATTTTAACAATGATATATAATGAATACTTGAATGTATGGAGCTGTTCTGAAGATGAGTGATTATTTCAAAAATTTTGAAAGAAATGTGGCTTATTATAAACTATGAAAAACCACTTAAAATGATCATAAGAATTGTTGGTAATTTACAATACATGTATGTATCATTAAGGTGCAATTACATAAGTGAAACCTATTAAAATGAGGATATACATGGCTGTTTTGGAAATTGAAGTTAAAGTACAGATTTTTTTAAAGGAATTTAGCTTTCACTAGGCAATAAACAAGTGCTTTAGGTAATTAAGAAAGTTTACTATACTAAGTATAAGTTTTAAGAAAAAGTAAGAAATAAATCGCTAGGCTACATAAGTAAGTTTTTTGAATGATTGCAAAGAGTAAATGCCCTAAAAGTAGGGTATATAATATAATGAATAAGCAACCATTGAGAAAAATGAGTATATGTGACTCAATAAGATGATAGTGTTCATCTCCAAGGAAGAATTGAGTAAGATTGAAATGTTAAGAGTTACATATAAAATAAGATCATAAAAAGGGTTAGGATTAAGTATGATGTGCATATGAGTTAATAAAAAGCAAGGTGTGCAAGTATATGATGATATACATGTATATAAGGTGATTGTTTTCACTTGTCTAGGAAAAGGTACGGAAAGATTGAAGGCGCAAGTTGATGGCCACAGGTAAGCAAGCAAACTTTTGAAAATGTTGATTTCATCTCAAGTGTTGAAATTTTGAAAGGACTTTGTATTGATGATTCTAAGATTTTCTTGTAAGGAAACAAGTACAATTTTTACAAATATGACTTTAATAAAATGCCTCCAAATTGTTTCATTGTAAGCAAGCTCTTTGAGATGTTATTTCTAAAGAATTTTATGAAAAAAGGTCTTGACTTTTTCACAAAATGATATTTGCAAACAAGTCTGTCGAAATTTTACTTCCACAGAATTTTGTGAAAAGCAAGTTCGATTTATGAAAATAAAGTTTGATTTGTAAAGAAGGTTGATTACTCCCTGAAATGATTCTTGGAAACAAATGATGTTTTGGAAATAGTTCATTTGTTTTGAAATAGTTTATTAGAAAATTTTTGAATTTCTTTAAATATGAAAGTGCCTTGAGAATTACTTGAAAATATTTTATACAGATGTTTCCAAAAAGAGTTTAAGGGTATCCAACCCGATAAATTAATTGTTCAAAATGATTGGATTTTCATTTGTTAAAATAATATTTAGAGGGTTATGCTAGCTCTTCTCAACACAAAAAAGACAAGAATGACATGTGAACAAGGTATATGATGTCAGGGCAGATAAAGAAAAATGATGAGTTCGCATATCATTTGCTGATGGGAAGCCCAGAAATGGGAATAAAAATGTCAGTGAGAAAGACTTTCTCTTCTTAAATATCAAAATGTCTCGAAATTCCTTTACCATGATGATTTTAAAATTTATTACAAACAATGCTTTTAGAAATATTATTTTCTGAAGTATGGCAAATGTTTTACTTAAATATTCAAAAAATTATTTAAAGGTGGTCATCCTAAAACTACAATTTAAAAATTGTTTATGAAAATGTGTTTAAAATAGGTTGTGCCCATTCTTCAAGTTGAAAAGGACACAGATAGATGCCTGTGATGTTTTATAAAATCATGCTAGCATGCGAATATGAATGAATGAATGTGAACAAAAAGCAAGTACTAGGTCCATTGTAAGGGCGGACGCTGTCCGGGGCCTCCTTCTACATGTGGTTGAGTCACTAAGGAAAGGCGAGAGGTCGACAGCGCTCTCCCTAAAATGGGTGAAGGTTCAATAGACGGCCACCTGGCTAGCGTGCCACTACGTGATAGGTTTTTTTTCTAGTTAGTAGATGATTACTTGGTAAGTGTCACTACTAAATGGGAAGAAATGCATTGCACATGCTTTACTTTTGAAAAGCCCAAAATCAAGTTATAAAAGTGTTTTTTGAAAGCTTCGAATAAAGATTTACATGAAAGGGTTTTTATATGGAAAGGTTTATGTGCATATCCTGTGCTTTGAAAAGCCCAAACATTGGGTTATAAAAAGGTCTATATGAAACGATTTCCATGAAAATGCTTACAGAAAAATATTTGCTTGAAGATAAAAAATTCTTGCTTATTGAGTTTATAACTCATGTTTTGTTTTTCAACCCTAGATAGGTACAAGGAAGCTCAAGAGATAAAGTACCTGATTAATTGAGGAAAAGTATGAATTGGTATTGTTTTGTGTGCTAAAAGTAGTTAGCTTTCTTGTATGGAATGGTATGACTAAAATTCTTAAGGAATTTGGATATATGTGAACATATTGGCATGTTCCATCACTCCATGAGAATTTAAATGTTGAATGTATGATTATAAAAAATAAATGGAAGTAAAGTTATCTGTATAACAAGTAAGATAATATACCAATTATGACGTGAAATTATGAAAATATATAAGGAAAAGGAACCAATTAGTATTTTGAAAATGACATGTCTGATGAATTACAAGTATGTCATTACTTGTGAAATGAATGGAGTGAAATGTAAAGAGATGAAAGGAAAAAAAGTTCTTAAACGAGATTGAATTCAAGAACCGCCGTGTGATCAGGGCAACAATCTTGACTCACATTTATCAATCAAAAGCAATCTTGGGGTAAGGCTCCCGTGACTTGGGTTAGGGATGACACAGAGCTTGGTATTAGAGCAAGGATTGGTAAATAGGCATTGGAAAGAAAAGAGTATGATAGCCCATATACTGGTATCACATCAAGGATGGATAAATAGATGCGGAAAAAGGAAAAATAAAAAATGATGAAAGGATTAGATTGAAAGTATAAGATATGTATGACATGTCTTGATTTTTGTGGTATGAAGATATGATGCATTGCTATGATTTCTTTGTAAAATATAGCTAATTGCTATGTTTGAAAGATGGCAGATAAGGGGAAGGCCATAGTGAGCTTTTGTAAGGAATTGCAGGAATGGACATACTGCTATAGGATTAGTGGAAAATTATTGATTCAAAAGGAAAAAGAATTTATGAGGAAAAGAGAGGAGGCACGAGTGGGGCATGGGTAAGGGAGAAACCCCCACCATGACAACCAGACGAACATATACTGAGAGTCATGGATAGTAATAATGATGAATTCCTAGGAAGTGGGAATGAGAATGATGAGGAAGACCCAACGAAGGGTCTAAAGGAAATAAAAATGAGGATAAGAATCAAAATGTACTAGACTGGTTTAGCACTGGTACATCCACGGAGGAGCCTACACTGGTACAACGCTTACATAGGCACTATGTAGTGAAAATGGGATAGATGAAAGTAGCAAAGATTTCTTTTACTTTATGATTATGTATGTATGAATGATATATTGATAAAAAAGTGCTACTCAATGTAGAAATGAACTGGCTCATACTCGTGCATATAAAATAGAAATGGTTGTTACTAATTTTTCTGTTTGATCTAATTGATTGCCTACCTTATGGCTTAATTTTTATGAAAAGGTAAGAGATTGTATTAATACAATTTTCGTTGTATAGAAGGAAATCATGCCTATGCCTATTATCGAAGTAAGAGCTAAGCTAAATAAAGGAAAAGATGTAGCAAATGAAGAACCAGTAAGTCAATGGGAATTAGGTGAAACCAGTAACAGGTCTGAGCAACCAGGACGAAGAGAACAACCAAACTCCAGGACTTGTCGACGAAAAGCAAATGTAAACATTGAGCTAGGAATTGAAGGTGGTATTACTATTGGTGACACCACCCAGGTCGATCTGATAGAGGAAAGGATAGTTGCAACTATAAAGGAATCAATGCAGTAAGCAACCTAAGAGTGGGCAGCCTAAACAGTAGAAATAATTCAAGGTATTTGGGAAAAACCCCAACAGGATCAATTAAAAGGGAATGAAGGAGATAGGCCAGTACAGGTAATAATTCCTAACCTAGTACCAGAACCCTTAAGGATTGATAATAATATGTTAGAAACAGATAAAAAAGCTATCAACAGCTTTTTAGCTTAGCATCCACCTAAGTTCTTAGGTGTACCAGACCACGTTCAGGCTGAGGGGTTGATGACTGAAATCAAGAAACTGTTTAAAATTTTTCCATGTAGTAATAATCAGAAAGTTTTATGTGCCACTCGTTTATTGATTGGGGATGCTTATGAATTGTGGAAAACCCTAATAGTGGCTATGCCACGCCTGAGAAAGGTAACGTGACAAACTTTTATGGCAGAATTTAGTAATGAATATCACCCAGTAGGACTCTAGAGTAAAAAAATTATTGAGTTTGAACAATTACAATGAAGGCAAGAGCAACTTGACCCTAAAACCAAGGAACCTAATACAGGGAAGGAAAGAAGCAAGAAAGCGGTGACAAGAAAGAGGAAATCAAACTTTAACATAATAGGTCCCCTAGTTTGTGAAAATGGTCAAAAATGTCACTTTGGTGAATGTTTATGGGTTTCAAACAAATGTTATATATGTGGTCAGACTAGCCATGTGCAAGATATTGTCAAGTTACTAAGGCAAGAGAGATAAAGTGCTTCGATTGTAATCGAGTAGGACATATTGCCTCAAATTGTCCGATCAAGACCTAAGGAGCGTCAAGACAAGGAAGACTAGCCAGCAAAAGCTAACTGCAGCTACCAAACGACAAGGAACCTCTAAAACTCAGTGCAGATGTATGAATTAACCCACGTCGAGTCATCAAAATGGGAGGAAAAGAAGGTTACATGTATGATTTACATTTTAAGAAAATATTATAGTAGCTTCATTTGATTTTGGTGCTACTTAATCATTTATAGCATAGCAAATTTCAACCATTTATGCACTACCAGTAGGAGGGACAAATATACCATTTATCTAAACTTTCTTGCAAATAGAGTGGCAAATATTAACTAAACATGAAAGACATGCTTTGTGTGGCGCCCCAGCCCGAGCGTCACAACCTTACTCAAAGATTTATCAATTAGTAAATGTGATCAGGATTGTTGCCCTGTCATATGGTAGGCTTATTGGATATTTATCCACTTAAACTTAACTCGTTAGGAGTTTATATCATTTCATACATTCAATTTTCATCAAATGCCTTTTTAGGCCATTATACCATTTGAGATATACACATATGATCTCATAAATTTCATACTTAATCATATCATGATAAATCATCGTTAACAATTGACCATAATAATTTTTCGCCTTCTACAGTCACAAAACCATAACATAATTCATATACAACATTAATTCATAATTTAATGTCATCATTCATATATAAAGGCATATACAGGTGTTCATAAGAATTCTTTCATTCTTGATGTTGGAAACAATGTTTAAAACAAAACAAATTTGAACAAAGCATGAGTTTTGATGATTAACAAAGTTAAATTTGAGTATAATGTGAATACTAATGTTTATGTTGAATGGTTTAAGGAAAGGAAATACCTAAGTCGATCTCCAAGTCGACTTGGGCTTCGACTTAGGACTCCATCCTCGACTCCAAAGTGAACCTCACAGCCAAATTCAAAATGGAAGGAAAAGCAGGTGAAGTCGCAGGCCAAGTCGACTCCACTTGCGACTTGGGAAGCCAAGTCGCAAACGAAGTCGACTCCAGCATCGACTTGAGACGGAAAAAATACTCCAGATTTGATTTTGGGGCACAAAAATACCGAAGTCGCAGACGAAGTCGACCCCAAGATCGACTTGAGGTTTTCAAAGTTCAAAATGCAGATTCAAGACTCACTTCAAAGATCAACTTAAGCTTCTCAAGTCCAAGGCAAAGCTCCAAGTGTATTTCAAGATATGAAGAAACCAAGGATACAAGCTCACTTACAACTTAAGTTTCTCAAGTCCAAAGCACAGCCTCCAACATATTTAAAGATGAAGAAACTCAAGTCATAAAGACTAGTGAATCAAAGACAAGTTCTTCAAGATTCACAAAGACTACAAATATGTGAAGCCATTCCAGAATGAAAATGATCAAAGAAAGAAGCCAAGCAAGCTAAAGGAAAAGGGTCAAACTGTTTTCGGCACAAGAACGAGTCAAGTCGCAACCCAAGTCGACTCCAATATCGACTTGAGGTCAAGTCTGAAACCAAGTCGACCCAGACTCAGACTTGAGAAATGCGGAACTGAAGTCGCACACGAAGTCGGCTCCAGTTGCGACTTGGGAAGCCAAGTCGCAGACGAAGTCGACTCCACCTGCAACTTGGGGAAGCAACGTTCGAATTTTTGAACGTTCGAACATTTATTGCACGCCAACCACTTCTATAACGTTCAAATCTTCCTCATTCTATAAATAGACACTCAAGCAAACGAGAATAGATACACTACATTGTCGAAAGAGAGAAAAGAAGTGCAAACAAGAGCTCTCATTTGCTTTTCTCTAAATTTGAGTGATCTATACACTTCCAAAGGAAGAACGAGCCTCAAGTTGCAAATTGCTTCAACGACATACAACCGATTGCTTCTACAAATTCTTCCTCATGCTCAATCTTGCCTACACAACTCTGTAAAGTGTAGATCTTCCTTATTTTCATTACTCTTTGTTATTGGTCTTGGTTTGAGTGTGTTGTAACAAACCAAGACGTTGCAAGTAGAGTTGTGATTGGAGTTGAACTTATCACCTACTTGTATCAAGTGTATAAGCCCCCTAGAGCTAGAATTTAGAAGAGAGCATAGGCTCTGATTGTGTATGCCCCCTAGAGCTAGAATCTAAAAGAGAGCGGAGACTCTAAGTGTATTTGCGGAATACATAGTGGAACCCAAGTCACAATGGTGTGTGAGCTTGGAAGAGTGGAGTAGGGAGAGGTTGCCCGAACCACTATAAATCTTGCCTACTGTTTACCTTATTGCTTTCACTATTTCATTGCTCGCTATTTGTTTCAATCAAGGGGATTAAGCTTTCAAGGGGTTAAGTTTTAATTTACCGAAGAATTTTATAAGAACCCAATTCACCCCTCCCCTCTTGGGTTTTGCCATTAACTCGGGACCAACAAGTGGTATCAGAGCAGGTCTTTGAGCTTACCAAAGAGATCTTATTGACATGGCATCCCAATCTACTTCCGTTCCCGCATTTGCCGAAGGTCAATCCTTTACTAGGCCACCATTGTTTGATGGGAACAATTTTGGATATTGGAAGCTAAGAATGAAACAACTCATCATGGCTACCGATATGGACTCTTGGATTGCGATTCAAGATGGTATGATCTTGCCCATTGATGAAAAAGCTTCCAAATGGACCGATGAAGAAGTAAGAATCGTGAAGAGCAATGCCAAAGCTATGAATTCACTATTTTGTGCTCTCACGGCATCTGAATATGATAGAGTATCCTCTTGTTTAACCGCCAAAGAGATATGGGATACATTAACCTCCATCTATGAAGGAACTTCTCAAGTCCAAGGGACGAGAAGAAACATTTTGATTGGAGAATTAGAAAATTTTAGAATGTTAGAAACAGAAAATATTTCTGAAATGTTTGCTAGATTCTCAAAAATTACTAATGCTTTGAAAGGTCTTGGAAAGGCTATATCTAAATCTGAACAGGTTATGAAGATTTTAAGGGCTCTACTGGAATCTTGGACTCTAAAGATTACTGCGATAGAAGAAGCTAAGGACCTCAACACATTGAAGCTAGAAAACCTAATTAGCTCATTAATGTCACATGAGCTAATTAAGAAAAGAAATGAAGATCATCACAAAGGAAAAAGAGCAATTGCCTTAAAAGCCGCACAAGATTCAGACGATACTTCATCTTCACAAAATGACGATGAGATTGCCCTACTCACAAAACGATTCAAAAAATTTGTGAGGAAAGGCAGAAATTTCAAAAATTTTAAAGAAAGAAACTCCAAAGAGAAAAAGAAAGAAACAACCAAATGTTACCGATGCGGCGGTTCGGGACACATGCAAGCCCAATGTCCAACGCCCGAAGAAAACAGGGCAAAGGAACAAAGAAAAGATCGAGGCGACAACAAAAGATTTCAAAGAAACAAAGGAAGAGGCATGTACGTAAATGAAGAAGAATCTACAACGAATAGCTCCTCAAGTGAAGAATGCGAAGTAGATTGTGCAAGAATCTGTTGCATAGCAAACACCGACATATGCTTTGCAGCAATGGAAACCTTGGAGGATCAAGCCACTTCAACGGACTGCACGAGTAGTCAAGAGGTAACCTCCAAACAGAAATCCTTTTCAAATTTCTCTACAAATGAATGTCTTAAATGTGCTGAATTAGAGGAACTTCAACAAGCTTATGATTCACTATATGAAGAAATAAAGAAATTAGAAAATAAGTTTACAATTAAGAAAAGACAATGTGATGTAGTAATAATTGTAAATGGTAAACTTGCTGAAAAATTAGACAAGTTAAAAGATGAAAAGAATACCTTAGAAAATGAATTAGAAAAACTTAAAAACGAGAATAAATCATTAAATGAATCTCTTGCCAAGTTCTCTAATCCAGGAGAAAATGTAAAAATGTTCTTGAAAATGACAACTCAAACTTGCAAGAAAGGACTTGGGTACAATGCACTTGAACAAACTGAAACTAACGCTCCAAGAAATAATATCAAAACCAATTTTACTAAACCAAAGATAAATCCAACAGTTTGGACCAAAAGACCAACCAATGAACAAATTACCAAATGACTCCCTATTTCTAGACTTCCAGGAGCTTGTAACTTTTGCCACAAGCTTGGACATAAGATCTATCAATGTAAACTTAGAAAACTGCAAAACCTAGGTGCTAAATTGGTTTGGATGCCAAAATGCATTGGTTTTATGGGATCGAAGATGGATCAACTCAAACTTCAAAGGTTAACTAACCCAAATGGACCCATAAAATGGGTACCAAAAGGATGAGCTCCACTCAAATTAATTTTTACAGGTATGTCTTAAAGCTAAGGCCTATAACGTATGGTTCATGGATAGTGGTTGCTCAAGACATATGACAGGAGAAAAAGGATTATTTCACAAGATCAACCCATGTGATGAAGGAACAGTAGCTTTTGGAAAAAACGAAAAAGGTAAAATAAAAGGTAAAGGAAATGTCTATGGTATTTCAAATGCATGTATTGAAAATGTTCTATTTGTTGAAGGACTCAAACACAACCTAATGAGCATTAGTCAACTGTGTGATAAAGGATATAAAGTTGTATTTGAATCCTCTATAAGTAATGTTATTGATGATGACGAGCGCATAATTTTTAGTGGCAAAAGACATGGAAATGTTTATTTGGTTTGCCTTGATGACTTAGAAGGAAAATGTCTAATAGCCATGGAAAATGTCTAATAGCAATAGAAAATGATCAATGGAAATGGCATGCAAGGCTTGGACATATAAATATGTCAAATATTAGAACCTTATGGAAAAAGAATTTGGTACAAGGCTTACCAAAGCTCAAATATGACAAAGATAAGATTTGTAAAGCCTGCCAACTATCTAAACAACCGAAAATGCCATTTTTGACCAAACAGAAAATCTCAACAACTAGACCACTTGAATTACTACATATGGATCTTTATGGACCATCAGACATTTTAACTCTTGGTGGGAAAAAGTATGTATATGTAATCGTGGATGACTTTTCTTGATTTACTTGGATTATACTCTTAGCTAGCAAAGATGAAGCATTTTCAATGTTAGTCTCGTTTTCAAATTTGGTGCAAAATGAAAAACAAAGTTCAATCATTTCCATTAGAAGTGACCATGGTGGTGAATTTAAAAATACTCGATTCATAGAGTTTCGCAATAAAAAGGGAATTCACCATACATTTTCTGCACCAAGAACTCCTCAACAAAATGGAGTTGTTGAAAGGAAAAATCGGACAATACAAGAAATGGCTAGAACCATGCTAAATGAGAGTAAACTATCCAAAAGATTTTGGGGTGAAGCTGTAAGTACAGCTTGTCATGTATTAAACCGAGTTACCATTAGAGCTATATTGAAAAAGACCCCATATGAACTTTGGAAAGGCAGGAAACCAAACATATCATATTTTCATACTTTTGGATGTACTTGTTATGTGCTAAATAATGGAAAAACAAATCTGGGAAAACTAGATGCCAAAAGTGATGAAGCTATTTTCTTGGGTTATTCATCAAATAGCAAAACATATAGAATTTTCAACAAAAGACATCAAACAATAGAAGAGTCAATACATGTTGTCTTTGATGAATTTAACCAAACTTCGAGAAAGGAAGATGAATTAAGTAATGCAGATGAAACAAAAGGAAAAGAACAACCAAAGAAAATCGAGCTCAAGCCAGAAAACTCCATGGAGGAAGAGGTAAGTGAAGGTAATGATTCTTACAAACCTCCAACTGATTTAAAGTTCAAAAATGCCCATCCAATTGAGCAAGTCATTGGAAATGTGTATGAAGGAGTAAAAACTAGAAGATCAAAGCAAAACATTTGTGGACAATATGCTTTTGTGTCTAAGATCGAACCAACTACCATTGAACAAGCTCTTAATGATGAAAGCTGGGTTATTGCAATGCAAGAAGAGCTAAATCAATTTGAAAGAAATGATGTATGACATTTAGTTCCTAGACCAAATGGTCATACCATTATTGGTACCAAATGGATATTTAGAAACAAATTGGACGAAAGCGGACTTGTAATTAGAAACAAGGCTAGATTAGTAGCCAAAGGGTATTCCCAGGAAGAAGGGATTGATTTTGAAGAATCATATGCACCTGTGGCTAGATTAGAAGCCATATGTATCTTACTAGCATTTGCTTCTCATATGAATTTCAAATTGTTTCAAATGGATGTAAAAAGCGCATTTCTGAACGGATATTTGAACGAAGAAGTATATGTTGAACAACCCCCAGGATTTGAAGAAAAGGATCAATCAAAATATGTTTATAAATTGACCAAAGCGTTATATGGACTAAAACAAGCTCCAAGAGCTTGGTATGAAAGGTTAAATAGATTTTTGATCGATCATGAGTTTCAAAGAGGGAAAGTTGATACTACTTTGTTCATTAAATATAAAAATAAATATATTTTAATTGTACAAATTTATGTAGATGATATAATATTTGGAGCTACTGATGAAATTTTATGCCAAGAATTTTCTAAGATCATGCAGAGCGAATTTGAAATGAGCATGATGGGAGAATTAAATTTCTTTCTTGGACTACAAATCAAGCAGCAAACGGAAGGGATATTCTTAAATCAGTCCAAATATGCCAAAGAAATGCTCAAGAAATTTGGAATGCAAAATGGTAAAGGAGCAAATACACCAATGAGTTCTACGATCAAGATCGACACAGAAGAAAATGATAAATGTATCGATCAAAAGCTCTATAGAAGCATGATAGGATCATTGTTATATTTAACTACTTCTAGACCAGATATTTTGTTTAGTGTCTGCGTGTGTTCTAGATTTCAAGCATGTCCTAAAGAATCACATCTATTGGCTGTAAAGAGAATTTTTAAATATTTGATAAATACTACCAATCTTGGACTATGGTATCCAAAGGGGTCAATGTTTTATTTAATTGGCTATTCGGATGCAGATTTTTTCGGCTACAAAGTAGATAGAAAAAGTACTAGTGGAACCTGTCAATGTCTTAGAAATATGTTGGTTTCATGGTACTCAAGGAAACAAACCAGTGTTGCTCTATCTACTGCGGAAGCCGAATATATAGCCGCCGGAAGCTGTTGTGCCCAACTACTTTGGATGAAACAACAATTAAAAGATTATGACATTGATTATTTCAATATTCCTATTAGATGTAATAATACAAGTGCTATATGTTTGACTAAGAATCCAGTACTGCATTCAAGAAACAAGCATATAGATGTAAGACATCACTTTATTAGAGAACATGTTGAGAATCATGATATTTGTTTAGAATATGTGAAAACTGAAGATCAAATTGCTGATATCTTTACCAAACCACTAGCGAAGGAATCATTTTATAAAATTAGAAATGATATGGGGATGATAGAATTAAACTAGGAAGAATTACACAAGAAAATCTCATCTAAAAGAAGCCAAGTCGATGAGTCAAGTCGACTCCAGAAAAGTCAAGTCGACTCCAGTGAAGTCGACTTGGGAGAAGAGAAGTCGACTCTGAGGGGTCGAAGTCGACTTCGCCTAGGGCAAAGTCGACTCCACGCGCGACCGTCCGTCTTCCCTTCTTCCCTTCTCTTCTTCTTTTCTTCCCTCTCTTTCTCCTCTCATTTTCCCGGCAGCCTTCCTCCTCTCCAAAACACTCCGATTTCCCTTTCTCTCAAAACTCCGGCAGTCTATCTCTCTCAGTCCGGCAGCCTTCTCCCGTCTTCATTCTCTCCGGCAACCTCCGTTTCTTCTAAAAATCCGGCAATCTCTGTTTCCAGTAACTCAGTTTCTTCTTCTCACTGATTCTTCAGCGATTTTCCGGTCAATCCGGCATTTCTCTGGCCAGTTTCTTCCTCTCTTTGTTTTCAAAACTCCGGCATATCTCATTTTTGTCATTTCTATCTCTCCGACCGACTATAACCTTCAAACTGCATTGCCTCCATTTTTTTCTCAAACTGCATTACTTCCAACCGACTGTCTCTCTCTTTTTGCTCAAATTGCACTACCTCCATTTCAAATCCAATGGCTCCAAAACCCAGAATCCCCAAGCTAGCAGTCTCCAAACCTTCGCAGAGACCTGTGCCTAGACCTTCAAGATCAAATACGGAGGAAGAAATTCCTAGGAGACAGAGGACTTCTGCGAAACGAGCCAGAGAGGAACCTTCAACCTCAACGAGTTGAAGGGTCAGATTTCAAACCGCTACCCAATCCTCAGATCGAGCTCAGAGGTCAGAAAGTCAACCTCAAAGCTCAAACACTGGAAGGATCCTAATCAAAAAGGGGCAAGTTCTGAAAATGCCCACAACCTACTTCAAAACAGAGCTTCAGCATAGTAGATTTTACAAACATTTCTACGAAAGAAAGGTATTCATCCCAAAGATCATTGATTTTAAATTTCTCAATGATTATGAGTTCGACATAGAAGAGCTACTGGATTATCAGGGATGGATAAGATTGCTGAAGACAGATGAAAGAGTATATCCTGATCTGACAAGGATGTTTTACTATCTGTGGGATGATAACAATTTTTCAACCTTTGTCAAAGGCACAGAAATGTTTTTTGGAACAATGGCTAACCCAGATCAAGAAGAAGCAATAGAGAAAATAGGCAGTATTCTCGAAGTCCCATTCGAAGAAGAGCAACTTCCCCGGGATCTTACAATGGAGAAAATCTACAATGAGCTAACAAAGAGTAACAAGTATCATGCAGGAACCAAGTTCCTACATTACATGGATCTTTCTCCACGCCTGAGAGTCCTCCAATTACTCATTGCTCACTGCATCTATCCAAAAGGCGGTGGAAGGAATCAGCTCAACCCACAAGAAGTCATGATTCTGTGGAAATTGGTGAATAAAGTCAAGATCAGCCTACCAAGACTATTCCTAGAAGCCTTGGCATGTCGAAAGGAAAATCCAAGAGGCGTTCTACCCTACGGGACATGGATCACGAGGATCCTGGAGTATTACGAGGTGGACATTGAAGGTGAACCCTTCGAAGTCCCTAAAACAACAAATGCCATCAATAAGGCATTGCTCCAACGAATGAAGATCAATTTGGAGCAGTTCAGAGATGAGAGAATTCACGAAAAGTTGGGCGAACCAGCAAGACAGGCATAGACTGAGGGGGAGCAGCCTCCCGAGGCACCACCTGCTCCACCCCGAGACGTTCCAGAGGAGCCAGTATCTCCTATGTCGCACGGATCCTACTCTCCACAAGGATCTGCCATCCCAGACTAGACACCGCAACCTCCATCACAAGAGGTCACCTTACAGAGCATTAGAGATGAAATATCTGCTCTCCGAGAGGAAATGGGTCACCAAGAGGACAGAATGACAAGCTTAGTCTCCGAGGTTCTCACTGCCATCAATGATATGCATTCCCGACAAGATCGAATCGTTCGGGAAATGCGTACCATTAGATATCATCTTGCATCAGGGCGACACAAAAAATTGGCCCATACTTGAACTTGATCCATACGATTCAGGATCAGTTCATCGAGATCCGACCCCCGCTCCAGTTTCTTCATTCTATTCATCTGCTCATAACCGTCCTATCAAACCCATTCAATCTTCATATCCCATTTCTCAATTTCAATTCACTAAATCCTTGATAATTGAACCATTTTTGAAGGATTGACAAAAAGGGGGAGATAGAATAGAGTTTTTGAATACATAGCATAGGCTTTAGAGCATTTTGGGTCGGGTAGTTTGTATTTAGGTTTCAGTTTTTGCTTTACATTGTAATCTGTACAAATGATTGATTTATGAAACTTGTTTATGGTCAAATATGGGTTTCATGCTTGCTATACTCTGTTTGAAAGCTATTATGATGATCTGTTTTGGAAACTATATGATTGTGATTATCTTGAAAGGTACAAACTCAATTTTAGTTTTGTCAATCATCAAAAAGGGGGAGATTGTTGGAAACAATGTTTAAAACAAAATAAATTTGACCAAAGCATGAGTTTTGATGATTAACAAAGTTAAATTTGAGTATAATGTGAATACTAATGTTTATGTTGAATGGTTTAAGGAAAGGAAATAGCCAAGTCGATCTCCAAGTCGACTTGGGCTTCGACTTAGGACTCCATCCTCGACTCCAAAGTGAACCTCACAGCCAAATTCAAAATGGAAGGAAAAGCAGGTGAAGTCGCAGGCCAAGTCGACTCCACTTGCGACTTGGGAAGCCAAATCGCAAACGAAGTCGACTCCAGCATCGACTTGAGACGGCAAAAACACTCCAGAGTTGATTTTGGGGCACAAAAATACCGAAGTCGCAGACGAAGTCGACTCCAGTTGCGACTTGGATGAAGTCGCAGACGAAGTCGACCCCAAGATCGACTTGAGGTTTTCAAAGTTCAAAATGCAGATTCAAGACTCACTTCAAAGATCAACTTAAGCTTCTCAAGTCCAAGGCAAAGCTCCAAGTGTATTTCAAGATATGAAGAAACCAAGGATACAAGCTCACTGACAAATTAAGTTTCTCAAGTCCAAAGCACAGCCTCCAACATATTTAAAGATGAAGAAACTCAAGTCATGAAGACTCGTGAATCAAAGACAAGTTCTTCAAGATTCACAAAGACTACAAATATTTGAAGCCATTCCAGAATGAAAATGATCAAAGAAAGAAGCCAAGCAAGCTAAAGGAAAAGGGTCAAACTGTTTTCGGCACAAGAACGAGTCAAGTCGCAACCCAAGTCGACTCCGATATCGACTTGAGGTCAAGTCTGCAACCAAGTCGACCCAGACTCAGACTTGAGAAATGCGGAACTGAAGTCGCACACGAAGTCGACTCTAGTTACGACTTGGGAAGCCAAGTCGCAGACGAAGTCGACTCCACCTGCGACTTGGGGAAGCAACGTTCGAATTTTTGAACGTTGGAACATTTATTGCACGCCAACCACTTCTATAACGTTCAAATCTTCCCCATTCTATAAATAGACACTCATGCAAACGAAAACAGATACACTACATTGTCTAAAGAGAGAAAAGAAGTGCAAACAAGAGCTCCCATTTGCTTTTCTCTAAATTTGAGTGATCTATACACTTCCAAAGGAAGAACGAGCCTCAAGTTGCAAATTGCTTCAACGACATACAACCGATTGCTTCTACAAATTCTTCCTCATGCTCAATCTTGCCTACACAACTCTGTAAAGTGTAGATCTTCCTTATTTTCATTACTCTTTGTTATTGGTCTTGGTTTGAGTGTGTTGTAACAAACCAAGACGTTGCAAGTAGAGTTGTGATTGGAGTTGAACTCATCACCTACTTGTATCAAGTGTATAAGCCCCCTAGAGCTAGAATCTAGAAGAGAGCATAGGCTCTGATTGTGTATGCTCCCTAGATCTAGAATCTAGAAGAGAGCATAGGCTCTGATTGTGTATGCTCCCTAGATCTAGAATCTAGAAGAGAGCGGAGACTCTAAGTGTATTCGCGGAATACATAGTGGAACCCAAGTCACAACGGTGTGTGAGCTTGGAAGAGTGGAGTAGAGAGAGGTTGCCCGAACCACTATAAATCTTGCCTAATGTTTACCTTATTGCTTTCACTATTTCATTACTCTCTATTTGTTTCAATCAAGGGGATTAAGCTTTCAAGGGGTTAAGTTTTAATTTACCGAAGAATTTTATAAGAACCCAATTCACCCCTCCCCTCTTGGGTTTTGCCATTAACTCGGGACCAACACTTGAATCTCCACCTATGCTCCTTGCCTCCTTCCTTTCACCTGTCTTTGAGTTTGGAAAACAAAACATGAGTCGAAACTCAATAAGCAAGCTATAGGGTTTTAGGCAATTTATTTTGAAGGCAACATTGTTTAAAAGCATTTCTCTCCATTCGGTAGGAGACACTTAGCAAGTGATCAACTACCTGCGGAGCAGAAACCTTTTCATAAACCTTTCATAAACCATTTATAAACCATTCATGTAAACCAGTTTAATCCCAATTTTTAGGCATTTCATAAACATTGGATGTGCAAATGCATCATTTTCATTCATGACATTATCCTTCATGTGAGGGTACGCTAGCTCGGGGAACATCATTACATAACATGATCCTTTCCATCCTTGGCGCCAGACCTTCCGACTTGACAATGTCATGGGCGGACTCCTTGTCCTGCTTTCTGCCTTAACTAGCCTACTTGATTTCCATTCCATGCATGACTTTTGTTACCCCGACATTATATACCTCTTACACATGGAAACTTGTCATTCTCATGTATAGAATTCTTTGCACCATCCCTTTTAAAACATCGTTTCAATGAATAATTGTTTAAATCCATGCTTCATCATTTATCATAAATAATTGAGAAACAGTAAACAATTCATTTATCATAATTGAAATAATATTTCAACACATATTAAAATAAAGGAATGACCATCCTTAAATAACTTGGAAATAATTTCATAAATTAATTGTACAATGGTTCAAACCTTTAGAACATCATTAACAATCATTTTATCATCTTTTGATAAAACAAAAGTCATTTAGAAAGCTGCATGCTTACCTGCTTCGCCTTAGCTCTTCATATCACTTATCTCTTTGCCTTTCCCTATACATACAATAATAACATTGCATTCATAACATTTTCATGTGCTTGCTTAGTTTTCCAACCCATAATATATTAACATACATAATCAACTTGGATTTTCAAGTCGATCATACATACATGACAGGCACTTGTGCATCATAGCATTCATTCCATACTTTCCATAATGTGTTTTAATCTCATATTTAGGGTAAACACATAGCAAGCATTCATAACTCATCATATGGGGATTTATATCACCCATTTATCATTTATCATTTATTTTTCACGTTTCATGCGTCGGTGCTCATTCTAAGCACATATTCGACGTCTTAGGCTTCATACTTAAATCTCAAATTTTGAGATAATCAAAATCCACTCATACAGCAATATCCTTATGCATTTTATCACATATTCATGCATATTTTTGCATTTTAGCAAGTTCACATATCATCCATTCACATATATGCTTCACATATGTTCAACATACAACACATATATTATGTGTTTCTTAAATTTTCTTAACGCAGAAACTTTCACCCATTTTCATCATCATTAAACCCCTTAATTAACATATACTTTACGGTTTAATTTCATATTTTTAATCCATGTATCACTGATTTCCAAAACAGCCATGTTAAGACTCATTTTTCATCATTTCAACGCCTCTTTCATGACTTAAAACATAACAGATTTTTAAGTCATAATTTCCAGAAACTAAACATGATTTTATTAACCCAAATTTAGGTTATTATTACATATTTAAAAATCCAAAATTGGTTGGTTTCCATAACAGAAACATATTCATGCACATAGGGTACCTTTTTGACCTGTTTTGACGTGTCCAAACTTATGTCCATAAAATCAGATTTAGGGCTAATCTTTTCAAACCATTTTGGACACTTAAAGTACCTTAAACATAGGTTATTTTACCCTCCATAAAATTCATAAATCATTTCATTACAATCAGCAACAAAAATCATATGGAAAGCACCCGTTTTGGCCCCCATTTGGACGTCTCATATACATACCCTAAAAATCAGATTTAGCGCAAACTCATCCAGCCCACTTTGGCCATTCAAAGGGCCCTTAATTTAGGATAATTTACCCTAAAATTCAAAGGGCCCTAAGTTGGCATGCCCAAGATGATGAACGGTTCGAATTGTGAAAATTATGAACGGAAAGGGGTAAATTGATTAGAGTCAAATGATATTTAGTGAATTTATTTCATTTAGTTGATATCATATCATATAGTCATCATTTGAAGATGACAATTTTTTACGTACAGCTAAGTTTAAGTGTTTTATAACATGAATGGATTTGATTATAGCAAATCTCATTAAAGAACCCTAAACCACATTGCAATTGAAGTTGAATAATGTCATGATTAAACTTTTAATGACCATTCACTTTTAGGGCATTGAAAAGTGATTTTCCATGATTAAAAATAAAGTATACTTTAACATTTGTATTAGACATGGACACATGTCAAGCAAAGGTGCATTTGAGCAAGATTAAAGTCAATCTGAAAGGTGCAAATTTGACTTTTGCAACCTATGTTCAACATGTGGGAAATTAGCATTATTTTGGGCAGATTTTTGATAAAATAAAAATGCAAAATCAGCATGAAAATCTAGCTAGAGAGGGACGTGTTCTGCAAGGTATTTTTCGGGCAGATTTTCGAAAGAAAAAAATCAAGCACACATGGACAGTTGGATGGCCCATAATTTGGCAGCAATTAAATGCCAAAATGATTTTTATGTAATAGGTATACTAGGTGTCAACATGAGGTTAATAACAACAAATTATAAATGGGAAAGAGGGTAGCTGTTAGTGACAGTTTCAAGCAAGTTTAACTTGGAGAAAACAAAGAAAAGAAGAGGAAAAGAGGAGGACAGCAAGGAGGAGAAATTGACGTCCACCAAGTTTGCTTACATAGGTGTTATTCATTTGGTTATTAATCATGCTATCTTATGATTCAAGAGGAGTTCCGTGTCAAGTGGCTTGTGAGTTTTTAAGTTGTTAATTATTGGCTCTTAGTATACTTAAAGGGATGTCCAAGTAAGTGGAAATTCTAGAGAATTTAATGAACATATCATTCATTGATATTTAAAGGTGTGAAATGAAGCACCTATACTCATATATATGGGACACCCATGCTAGATATGATGGAAAAAAAATTCTGTTTATGAATATTAATCCCATAATTAAATAGAGGATATGTGTTTAATTTTGGAATCAAGAGCTAATGATTAAAGCATTTTATATATGTGTTGGACTAAGATATGAATATGGGAGCAAAACTTAGTGAAATTGGGATGATATAGAGCTGTTATTAGAAATGAACGTAAACTTCAGAAATTTCATTTGAAAATTAGCTTATGATATGTTATACACAAGCCCTTAAACACCCATAGAGGTTGTTGATTAATAAGCCCATGAATATACATGGTTAAGGTGGAGTTGTAAGAAGTAAACCTTAGTGGAAAAGAGATAAATAGGGTTGTTATAGTAATGAATGAAGATTTTAGAAAATTTATGGGAATTCAAATTTCTAAAAGGTATATACTAACCCTTGAAATGATCATAAGGATTATCAATTGATAATTTTTCATATAGGTATGCTGAAAGTGAAATTGTAAGAATGATGCATGGCTACTATGTGTACGTATAGGGCTATTTAGACAAATGAGTATAAATTCCAAAAATTTTGGTCTAAATATTACTTGTTAAGGAGTAGAAGCAGGTACTTGAAGTGATCAAAAGAATGGTTAATAGGTATCCTTTTATATTTGTATTATTAAGTGTTGAAAATATGTGGAAAAAAGCTAAATCTATGTTTTGATGATTAACAAATCAATTTGAGTAAGTCTTGGCTACTAACATGTTTGTGGAAGTGTTTAAGGGACATACATTTGAAGAAAATAGATCATGGAAGGATAAGTCGATTCTCAAGTCGACTCAGACATCGACTTAAGGCCAAGTCGATCCCCAAGTCGACTCCAACATCAACTTCAATGCGCCAAATCCTTCCAGAGTTGAAAATGGAGAGCTGAACTGCCGAAGTCGCAAACGAAGTCGACTTCGCATGCGACTTGGGTCGAAGTCGCAGACCAAGTCGACTCCAGTATCGACTTCAACATGACAAAACCTTCCAGAGTTGAAGTCAAGACCCCGAAGTACCGAAGTCGCACCCCAAGTCGACTCCACTTGCGACTTGAGGTGAAGTCGCAGACGAAGTCGACTCCGACATCGACTTCGATCGGGCAGAGGGGATTTTTCAGAAGACAAGCTGGATTAATCAATTTTCAAGACAAACCTGTATGAAGATGAAGATCAAGGCAACCTAGATGCTCAAACTGAAACATATGAAGATTAATCCAAGTCCAAGCAGGATGCATAAACTCAACCAAGAAGTTGTACAAGATTATATGATTCAAGACTCATGGGTTCAAAGGCTTGCAAAACATGGAGCTAATGAAAGCAAGCTAAAATGAAAACAATGATTCAAAAGGAAGTGAAAAATGCAAGAGAACAACAAAAGGCATGAAGGAATCCAAGCAAACTAAAGCATTCCAAGTTTCCAAGTTTTCAAGATAACTGACGAAGTGAAGTCGCACACCGAAGTCGACTCCACCTACGACTTGGGTCAAGTCGATGCCCAAGTCGACCCAACCTGGAACTTGAAGACGCTACGGAAAGGCGAAGTCGCACCCGAAGTCGACTCCATCTGCGACTTGGGCGAAGTCGCACCCGAAGTCAACTCCGCCTGCGACTTGGGTCGCAACGGTCGAAAATTATTCGAACGTTGGCGCATTAAATGCGCGCCACCTACCTTCAAACGTTCGGATTCCCTACACAATTATAAAAGGTATTCATTGTGGACGAGGGAAGTAGCTGAAAATCATTAAGTGTGCATAACTCCCATCTTCAAGAGCATTAAAGAGATCAAGCCAATCCAAAGAAGAAGAACTTTGCTTCAAACTACTAGAGCTCAACTTCTGAATCTTCAAAGCCAATTCTACGAGTTCTTCTCTGAGCCAAACTGCTTCTACACAACTGTAACGTGTAGATTCCTTTGTTATTTCATTTGATTATATTAACTTGATTTAGTTTGAGGAGCTAAGATCAAGTGTAAGCAAAGTAGTGTGTGATTGGAGTGGAACTCATCACCTACTTGTGCTGAGATTTGTTGAAGCCTCCTAGAGCTGGAATCTAGAAAAGAGCAATGACTCTAATTGTATTTGAGGAATACAATAGTGGAACCCAAGTCACAAGGAGTGTGAGCTTGGAAGAGTGGAGTAGGGAGGTTGCCCGAACCACTATAAAAATCTTGTGTGCTTGATTTATATTTCTGCTCTCTACATTATATTGCATTCCATTTCATTTCATCAATCAAGGGGATTAAACTTTCAAGGGGTTAAGTTTTTAATTTACCAAAGAATTTTATAAGAACCCAATTCACCCCTCCCCTCTTGGGTTTTTCCATTAACTCGGGACCAACAAGTGGTATCAGAGCAGGTCTTTGAGTTAAACCAAAGAGATCTAATCATATGGCATCCCAATCGACCTCCGTTCCCGCATTTGCCGAGGGCCACCATTGTTTGATGGGAACAATTTCGGCTATTGGAAGCTTCGTATGAAGCAACTCATTATGGCTACCGATATGGACTCTTGGATTGCGATCCAAGACGGTGTAATCTTGCGAATTGATGAAAGAGCTTCCAAATGGACCGAAGAGGAAGTAAGAACTGTAAAGAGCAATGCTAAGGCTATGAACTCACTATTTTGTGCTCTTACAGCTTCTGAATATGATAGAGTATCCTCTTGCCTAACCGCTAAAGAAATATGGGATACTTTAACATCTATTTATGAAGGAACCTCTCAAGTCCAAGGGACTAGGAGAAATATTTTGATAGGAGAATTGGAAAGCTTCAAAATGTTAGAAACAGAAAATATTTCTGAGATGTTTGCTAGATTTTCTAAAATTACTAACGCTTTGAAAGGTCTTGGAAAGACTATCTCTGAATTTGAACAGGTTATGAAGATACTAAGAGCTCTATCGGAATCTTGGACTCCAAAGATTACGACAATTGAAGAAGCCAAAGACCTAAATACACTAAAGCTAGAAGATCTTATTAGCTCATTAATGTCACATGAGCTAATCAAGAGAAGAAATGAAGATCAACACGAAGGCAAGAAAATCATTTCGTTAAAAGCGGCACACAACTCAGAAGAGTCACCTCCTCGTCTCATAACGATGATGAAGACATTGCACTTCTCACTCGCAAATTTCGAAAATTTGTGAGAAAAGAAAAGAACCTCAAAGACTTCAAAGAAAGACCACGAAGAGAGAAGAAGAAGGAGGTTACAAAATGCTATAGATGCGGGGGTATGGGACATATGCAAGCTCAATGTCCTACACCGGAAGAGAGACCAAAGGATTATCAAGAAAGGAAGGAAAGACATGAAAATAGAAAATACCAAAGGCCAAAGGGAAGAAGCATGTACGTCAATGAAGAAACTTCATCAACAAGCATCTCCTCAACCGACGAATTTGAGGCGGCAAATTGTGCTAGAATATGCTGCATGGCACGAATCGAACAAGAAGAAAATCTGTTGTGTTTGAACACAACGAAAGTTTTGGAAGAACAAACCATCTCAACAAAGTGCACAAGCAATGAAGAGGTAACTTCCAAATTTTGCCATTCTCAATCTAATTATTCTTCTTTTCAAGAATGCCTCAAATGTGTTGAATTAGAAGAACTACCACTTGCATATGATTCATTATATGAGGAAATCAAAAAACTAGGAAACAAGTTGTCATTGAAGAGACAACAATGTAACTCCATCATTATTGTAAATGGAAAACTGGCTGAAAGATCATCAAAATTGAAAGATGAAAATGAATTGCTTTTGAAAGAAGTAGAGAAACTGAAAAAGGAGAACGAATCCTTAAATGAATCATTAGCTAAGTTCTCTAATCTAGGAGAAAATGTAAAAATATTTCTGAATATGACCTCCCAAACAAATAAAAGAGGTCTTGGATACTATACATTTGAGCAAAAAGAAAGTGGCAAATCAAATGTGCTAATACTTGGGAAATATCAAACCAAAAATGCACCAATATACAAGCCAAAAAGGAAAAATGTTATGTGGACTAGAAGGCCAACGTTTGAACCGTTACATACTTGGAGGCCTACTCCTAGATTACCAATGGCTTGCAATTTCTGCAATAAAATGGGTCATAAAGCCTATAAATGTAACTTTAAAAAACTGTATGACCATGGTGCAAAACTAGTTTGGGTTCCAAGAAACACATGATTTGAGCTTTCTAAGTTAGAGCAACAAAGATTGAATCATATTACTAACCCAAATGGACCCATAAAATGGGTACCAAAGAGATAAGATCTACTTGTTTATTTTTCAGATATGTTTCAAGACAAAGGCAAACAACGTGTGGTTCATGGATAGCAGCTGTTCAAGGCATATGACCGGAAAAAGAAGTTTATTTCATAAACTTAAGCCTTGCAACGATGGGACGGTTGCCTTTGGTAATAATGAGAAAGGTAAAATTAAAGGTAAAGGAAACATTCATAGTATTTCAAATGCATGCATGGAAGATGTTTTGTTTGTTGAAGGACTCAAGCACAATCTATGAGCATTAGTCAATTATGTGAGAAAAGATACAAGGTTGTATTTGAATCATCTATATGTAATGTATTTGATGGAGAACATATCATGTTTAGTGGAAAAAGACATGGAAATGTATATGTGGTTTCACTTGATGAACTAGATGGTCAACGTCTAATGGCCATTGATAATGATCCATGGGTTTGGTATAAAAGGCTTGGACATATAAACATGGGAAATATAAAGACCCTATGGAAGAAGAGATTGGTAGAAGGCTTGCCAAAGTTGAAATATGACAAAGACAAAATTTGCAAGGCATGTCAATTATCAAAACAACCTAAAATGTCTTTCTCTACCAAAAAGGAAATTTCCACCACTAGGCCACTTGAATTGCTACACATGGATCTATATGGGCCATCCGACATTTTAACCATTGGTGGAAAGAAATATGTGTTTGTAATAGTTGATGATTTTTCAAGATTCACATGGGTAATTCTCTTAGCTAGCAAAGATGAAGCCTTCTCTATGTTTGCAACTTTTGTCAATTTGGTGCAAAATGAAAAACAAAGTACCATTATGACTATAAGAAGTGATCATGGTGGTGAATTTGAAAATAAACGATTCATAGAATTATGCAATGAAAAAGGAATTCATCACACATTTTTTGCACCAAGAACACCACAACAAAATGGAGTGGTTGAAAGGAAAAACAGAACCATACAAGAGATGGCTAGAACAATGCTAAATGAGAGCAAACTATCCAAGAAATTTTGGGGCGAAGCTGTAAGTACATCTTGTCATGTTTTAAATCGAGTTACCATTAGAGCAATCTTGAAAAAGACCCCATATGAGCTATGGAAAGGAAGAAAACCAAATATCTCTTATTTTCATGCTTTTGGATGCACATGCTATGTTTTGAACAATGGGAAAACCAACTTGGGAAAATTAGATGCTAAAAGTGATGAGGCAATATTCCTTGGTTACTCATCAAATAGCAAAGCATATAGAGTATTTAATAAACGAAACCAAGTTGTAGAAGAGTCCATACATGTTGTTTTTGATGAAACTAACCCATGCTTCAAAAGAAAAGATGATTTAAGTGATGCAGATGATATAGCAAGTAGTTTTGAAAAACTGCATGTGGAAAAGTAAGAAGATTCCATGGAGGAAAGGGTAAGTGAAGGTAATAATTCCTACAAACCTCCAACTGATTTGAAATTCAAACATGCCCATCCAATTGAACAAGTTATAGGAAATGTATATGAAGGTGTAAAAACTAGAAGGTCAAAATATAATGTTTGTGACAATATGCTTTTGTATCCAAAATTGAACCTTCTAATATTGATCAAGCTCTTGACGATGAAAACTGGATTATAGCAATGCAAGAAGAACTAAATCAATTTGAAAGAAATCAAGTTTGGCACCTTGTTCCTAGACCAAACGATTGTACTATTATTGGCACCAAGTGGGTCTTTAGGAACAAATTAGATGAAAGTGGACTTGTAGTGAGAAACAAAGCTAGACTTGTGGCAAAAGGATACTCACAAGAAGAAGGAATAGATTTTGAGGAATCCTATGCCCTGGTTGCTAGATTGGAAGCAATTCGCATCTTACTAGCTTTTGCATCTCACATGAACTTTAAATTGTTTCAAATGGATGTCAAAAGTGCATTTTTAAATGGATATATAAATGAAGAGGTGTATGTGGAACAACCACCTGAATTTGAAGAAAAAGATCAATCTAAATTCGTGTACAAGCTAACCAAAGCATTATATGGATTAAAACAAGCTCCAAGGGCTTGGTATGATAGATTAAGCAAATTTCTGATTGATCATGATTTTCAAAAAGGAAAGGTAGACACCGCTTTGTTTATCAAGTATAAAGAAAAGGATATATTAATCATTCAAATTTATGTTGATGATATTATTTTCGGTGCTACTAATGAGACTCTTTGTCAAGAATTTTCTGAGCTTATGCAGAAAGAATTTGAGATGAGCATGATGAGAAAGCTGAATTTCATCCTTAGACTGCAAATCAAGCAACTATATGAAGGAATCTTCATTAACCAGTCCAAGTATATCAAAGAAATGCTAAAGAAGTTTGGCATGGAGAATAGCAAAGGAGCAAACACGCCTATGAGCTCAACAATCAAAATCGACAAAGATGAGAAAGGAAAAATAGTTGATCTGAAATTATATAGAAGCATGATAGGTTCTTTATTGTATTTAACTGCTTCTAGGCCTGATATATTGTTTAGTGTGTGTATGTGCTCTAGATTTCAATCATGTTCAAAAGAATCACACTTGGTAGCTGTGAAAAGAATTTTCAGATACTTAGTTGACACTACCAATTTAGGACTTTGGTATCCAAAGGGCTCTAATTTTGATCTAATCGGCTAGTCGGATGCGGATTTTGCCGATTACAAAGTAGATAGAAAAAGCACTAGTGGAACATGTCAATTTCTTAGAAACATGTTGGTTTCATGGTTTTCAAGAAAACAAACTAGTGTTGCTCTATCTACGGCGGAAGCCGAATACATTGCCGCCGGGAGCTGTTGTGCCCAATTACTTTGGATGAAACAGCAACTTAGGGACTATGACATGGATTTTAAAGATATACCCATTAGATGTGATAATACTAGTGCCATATGTCTAACCAAAAATCCAGTATTGCATTCTAGGACCAAACATATAGACCTTAGACACCATTTTATTAGAGAACATGTAGAAAATCATGACATATGTTTGGTATATGTAAGAACAGAAGATCAAGTTGCTGATATATTCACAAAGCCTCTAGCAAAAGATGCATTTTATAAGATTAGAAATGACATGGGAATGATTGAATTAAACTAGCACAAACTGAGGGGGAGCACCTGTTTAGGTGGAGCAAACTCACCTGTCTCTTTCTTTACCCTCAAACTTTTTGATATATTGACAAAAAGGGGGAGAAGAGTAGGATTTGAGTTAAAATGATTTAAGTCTAAATAGGATGATTTAAGTCTAAATAGGCTAAGAGTACAAGTTTTTATGATTGTGTTTAAGTTGAATGTTTGTTGAATATTTTCAACTTGAAAGTTTGCATAAGCATAAGTATGATAACATTTCAAAAATGAAAACTTAGCATGTTTTTTACACAATTGAAAGGTATACACTCAAATCGGTTTTGTCAATCATCAAAAAAGGGGGAGATTGTTGGAAATATGTGGAAAAAAAGCTAAATCTATGTTTTGATGATTAACAAATCAATTTGAGTAAGTCTTGGCTACTAACATGTTTGTGGAAGTGTTTAAGGGACATACATTTGAAGAAAATAGATCATGGAAGGATAAGTCGATTCCCAAGTTTGGGTTGTCATTTTTAAGAACATTTTCACATTTTCTCCTAGATTAGAAAACTTGACAAGCGATTCATTTTCCTTTTTGAGTTTCTCTAACTCAACTTCCAAGGTATTCTTTTCACTTTTAATTTGTTTATTTTTTCAGCAAGTTTACCATTCACAATTATTACTGCATCACATTGTCTTTTCTTTATTGTAAACTTGTTTCCTAATTTCTTTATTTCCTTATATAATGAATCATAGGCTTGTTGAAGTTCTTCCAATTCAGCACATTTGAGTCATTCTTTTGTAGAAGAAAAAATTGAAAAAGAATTTTTTTTGGAGGTTACCTCTTGACTACTTGTGCAGTTCGTTGAAGTAGCTTGATCCTCCAAGATTTCCGTGGCTGCAAAACATATGTCAGAATTTGCTATGCAATAAATTCTTGCGCAATCTGCTTCACATTCTTCACTTGAAGAGCTACATGTTGTAGATTCCTCTTCATTTACGTACATGCCTCTTCCTTTGTTTCCTTGAAATTTTCTGTTGTCGCCTCGATCTTTTCTTTGCTCCTTTGCTTTATTTTCTTCGGGCGTTGGGCATTGGGCTTGCATGTGCCCCGAACCACCACACCGGTAACATTTTGTTGTTTCTTTCTTTTTCTCTTTAGAATTTCTTTCTTTAAAGTTTCTGAAATTTCTATCCTTCCTTACAAATTTTCTAAATCGTTTTGTAAGTAAGGCAATTTCATCATCGTTTTTAGATGATGAGGTGGTGTCATCCGAGTCTTGTGCAACTTTTAAGGCGATGACTCTTTTGCCTTTGTGGTGATCCTCGTTTCTTTTCTTGATTAGCTCATGTGACATCGGCGAGCTAATAAGATCTTCCAATTTCAACGTGTTTAGGTCCTTGGCTTCTTCTATTGCCATGATTTTTGGAGTCCATGATTCGGGTAGTGCCCTCAGAATCTTCATGACCTGCTCAGATTCAGAAAATTACTTTTCCTAGCCCTTTCAAGGCGTTAGTAATCTTGGAAAATCTAGCAAACATTTCAGAAATATTTTCTGTTTCTAACATTCTAAAGTTTTCCAATTCTCCAATCAAAATATTTCTCCTTGTCCCTTGAACTTGAGAAGTTCCTTCATAGATAGATGTTAGTGTATCCCATATCTCTTTGGCAGTTAAACAAGAGGATACTCTATCATATTCGGAAGCCGTAAGAGCACAAAATAATGAATTCATAGCCTTTGTGTTGCTCTTTACAATTTTCACTTCCTCATCGGTCCATTTGGAAGCTCTTTCATCAATACAAAGTCACACCGTCTTGGATTGCAATCCAAGAGTCCATATCTGTAGCCATGATGAGTTGTTTCATACGTAGCTTCCAATATCCAAAATTGTTCATATCAAACAATGGTGGCCTAGTAAAGGATTGGCCTTCGACTAATGCAGGAACGGAAGTGGATTGGATGCCATATCAAAAGATCTCTTTAGTAAAACTCAAAGACCTGCTCTGATACCACTTGTTGGTCCCGAGTTAATGGCAATTACCCAAGAGGGGAGGGGTGAATTGGGTATTTAAAGATTTAAAACTTTAATTAGAGATTTTACCCGATTTAGTTTAAACCCTTTTAATGAAACAAATAGAAAGCAATAAGATAATGAAAGCTAAAATGAAAAATAGTAGACAAGATTTATAGTGGTTTGGGCAACCTTTTCCTACTCCACTCTTCCAAGCTCACACTCCCTTGTGACTTGGGTTCCACTATGTATTCCGCGAACACAACTAGAGTCTCCACTCTCTTCTAGATTCTAGCTCTAGGGGGCGTGTATAACAACCAACACAAGTAGGTGATGAGTTACACTCCAATCACAACCCTACTTGCTATATCTTGGTTTGAAACACCAAATTCAAACCAAGCACTAAAATCAAATAACAAGATGAAATAGAAGAAATCTACACTTTACAGATTTGTGTAGCAAGTTTCAGCTCGAGGAAGAATCTGTAGAAGCAATGAATCATATCGCGTTGAAGCAAACAACAACTTTGAAGCTTGTTCTTCCTTTGAAAGTGTATAGATCACTCAATTGTAGAGAAAAGTGGATTGAAACTCTTAGTAGCACTTCTTCCCTCTTTTTTAGCTCTATCTTGTATGTATTCACGTTTGCTTGAATGTCTATATATAGAGGAGGGAGAATTTTGAACGTTATAGAGTTGGTTGGCGCGTAATAAATGTTCCAACGTTCAAAAATTCGAACGTTACGTCTCCAAGTCGTAGGTGGAGTCGACTTCGTGTGCGACTTCAGCTGTTCTTCAGTTTCCAAGTCTATCCTCTGGGTCGACTTGGTCTGAGACTTGGCTTCAAGTCGATCTTGGAGTCGACTTCGGGTGCGACTTGGCTACTTTCTTTTGTCAAGTCAGTTTGATCTTTGTTGAAGCGTCTCTTGCTTGCTTAACTTCTTCTTCTTCTTTTGTCTTTCAATACTTGGAACTTATTTGTACAAAATTTCTTTTAGCTTTAAGTCTAGAGAACTTGAAAAATCTGCCCTATCAAGTTGAAGTTGATGTTGGAGTCGACTTTGCCTGCGACTTCACCCAAGTCGCATGTGGAGTCGACTTGGGTTGCGAATTCAGAAGTTTTGCTACCCAATTTCAACGCTGGAAGGAAGTTGCCGCTTGAAGTCGATACTGGAGTCGACTTCATTTGCGACTTCAGTTTTTCTGCTCTCCAAAATCAACGCTGGGAGAAAGATGTTCTTTGAAGTCGAAGATGGAGTCGACTTGAGAGATCGACTTCGCCTAAGTTGATGTCTAAGTCGACTTGAGTTGCGACTTGACTTGTTCTGTTTTGTATATATCCTTTTTCAGCTTTGAACATTTGCACAATACATATTAGTAGCTTAGATTTACTCAAATTGTGTTGTTTAATCATCAAAACATATGATTTGGGTATTTTCATTCAATTTCAATAATTGTTTCCAACAAAAATGTCATCAATGAATACCATAACAAATTGATTCAAGTATTCTCAAAATATTCTATTTATCATATCCATGAATACAGTAGGAACATTCTTAAGTCCAAATGGCATAACTAAAAATTCAAAGTGTTCATATCTTGTTCGGAAAGCTGTTTTATGAATATCATTGAGGCTAATTCTCAATTGATGATAACTTGACTATAGGTCTATTTTTGAAAAAGTAGATGCTCTTTTTAATTGATCAAACAAATCATCAATTCGAGGAAGCGAATATTTTTCTTCATAGTGACTCTATTCAATTCTCGATAATCAATGTAGAGTCTTAGACTACCATTTTTTTCTTACAAACAATACAAGGGCTCCCTATAGTGACGCACTGGGTCTAATAAAGCCCTTATCTAGTAATTCTTGAATTTGAGTATTCAATTCAACCATTTCTATTGGAGCCATGCGGTAAAGGGTCTTAAATACTGGAGTTGTGTCTGATATAACATAAATTACCATATCCACTTCTCTTTCTGGGGGTAGGCTAGGCAACGCCTTTAGAAAGACATCACAAAATTCATTTACCACTGGAATTTATTTAATTTGTATTTCTTTTCCCTCCACAGTATTCACTGAAATGAGATAAGTATGACATTGTTGGCGGACCATCATTGCTGCTGTCATAGCCAATATCGATATTGAAGAATTTTCGGACTGCTTCAACTTTCCTATAGATATTTCTTTATGTAGAGCTGCTTCAAAATGTACTTTCTTGTATTTATAATTTATTGTCAAACTCAGTCATGGGCAATAGGATTAGGTTTGCTTCTAAAATAATTTAACCTATCCTAATAGGGCCTTCTTACATATTTGATTAATACTTGCGAACCTATATATAAGGGATTCTACATAAATAGTACTATTCATTTCGCCTACTCGCAGTGTATGAGTAGTTACATATTAGCATTCTATAAATGAGTGCATAACACTAAAATCAAATAATGCTATTGCAGAATTTCCTAAAATGTAAACCATACCTGTAACCACCTTTTCTTCTTGTCGTTGTGACTCAGTGCAAGTCAATGCATGCATTTATACTATATTTATATAAGTAACCTGTCGATTGGCAGCTACGGTTATTCTTTGCTTAGCTGGTCTTCCCCGTCCCTGTACTCATTGTGTTTTGTTTGCACAATTTAAAGCAATATGTCCTACTTGGTCACAGCTGAAGCACTTTATTACCCTTACCTCAACGGTTCCATAATCTTTTCCCACGTGAGGAATTAGACCACATTTAAAACACTTGTTCGAACTCTTTAACATTCACTACAATGGCATTTTTGACAATTCTTACAAATAGGAAGACTTTTCTTTTTGAAATTTGATTTTTCTCTCCACAAATACTCTCTTATTTTTCTCTTTTCTTGCATCATTTTGCTTGGTAGTAGGAAGGAATTGTCTTTTCCCTAGTTCTCAGTGCCTCTATTTCTAATGATTTTGGCCTTTCTAAGCTTGATGCATAGTCCTTTATCAAAAAAGGTGCAAGACTTTCTTGTAAATGTGGCCTTAGCCCTTGCTGGAATCTTTAAGCTTTATTCTCAGGCACATTAGCAATCCAAGGCATGTATCCTACCAAAGCATTGAACTTTTTTGCATATTCATTAACCGTACTCTACCATGAGAGAGTCACTTAAATTCAATAACTTTTTTGACTTTAGAGATTTGTTGGGAGATATTCTTTATTAAATTCTTCCATAAAAGTTTTCCAAGTTACTTCTTCAGATTCTAGCATAGTGATTAATAATGTTTTCCACCATTAATTTGCATCTCCAACTAACAAGTAGGTGGCACATAAAAATTTTTTATTGTCATTATGAAGCGAAATCCTAAATAATTTTTCATCTCCATCATCCATTGGTCGGCTTGAGTAGGATCTGGTTAACGTGTAAATTTTGGAGGGTGTTGAGGTAAAAAGACATTAATAGCATTCTAGTCTACTTCTAACATATCAACCTCAACTTCTACTGGTCTAGGTTGTGGGTAAGGAATTGCTGCTTGGGCAAACCTTCCTCTTTCATTCCTTTTTGCTTGATTTTTTTGAGTTCTTTCCCATAGATTTTAGATTATTTTTGCCGTTTGAGTTGCCCACTCCCAGGTAGCTTGTTGCATAGCTTTCCTTACTACTGGAGCTACCTATTCCTCTATTGGCCTAGCTTGTCGCTCGTGGCAATTTCATCTTCAATAATTGGATCTAAGGTTTACATAACTTCGACATTGACGAGTTCTCTGATTTGGTTGTTCTCTTTCCACCGGTGGCTTAGATCTACTACTAGGCTCTTCTGTTTCCAGTTGACTTAGAGGTTCCTCATTTGCAACTATCTTTCCTTTATTTGCTAGCCCTTGCTCGTGTGTTAGGCATGATGTTATTTATACATATAAAAATTATATTATTAACATCTCTTATCACATTAAAATAATCATAACACACAACTATTCATAACAAACACGAATGTTTATAACAACAATTTCTTGTTCACCTACATTCATTATACAATTGTAAACAAGCTTCACATACAACAAAGAGTACCTTAGTATCACAATATAATATAAACACACATTTCACATTCATACATATCATCCAAAATAAAAGAAACTTTTGCTAGATCTATCTATTCTAGTCTCACTAGATGGCGCCTCGTATCGGGTGTATGAGTGTAGGCTCCTAGGTGATAGTACTAGTACTTGACCATTTTGGAGCATTTTCATTTCATTGTCAATAGACCCTTAACTGGGGTCTTCATCATCGTTTTCACTCACATTCCCTATAGAATCATAGCCATCACGATCCACAATTCTTAGTATGTGCTCATCTAATCGTTGTAGAGGGGTCCCCTATACTAATTGCTCGCCTTGGGCTCAAGCTTCCTCTCTTTCCCTAATAAATTCTCTTTCTTCTTAGTCTATAACATCTCAGCTTACTCCACGGAATAAATGGATATACCCTTCAGTGAAACGGTACCAAGGCCCCATATTAGGCGAGATAAGGGCCGGGATCCGATCCCAAAGCATTTGCAACTCCTTATCACTAATTCTATCAGTGACCCAGGGGGGAGTGGCCATGGGCTTGCTTGAAGGGGTGAAGTAGCCTCTCGTGGAGGGGTTCTACTAGTAGATCCTTTACAACTTAGTCCTGGTTGGAAGGAGTGATAGTGAGGGCCAGCAGTACCTTCTACTCTCACAAGTGGTCCAGGGTTTGGGTCGAGGTACTCCTCAGGTATAGGGAGTTTAAGGGAAGTATCTCGTCTGATACCCACCACCTATTTAGATTCTCCTTTATTCTCTACCTTTTTCTACTTCTTCTACCTCTCTCCTCATCATGTTTGGGTCCATTATTGCCTTCCCCTTATTTGGCATCGACATTACAAAACATAACCAATTAGCTATATCTTACAAAAGAGTCATAACATTGCATAATGATTTTACACAACATAGATAATAATACATGACATATAGCTTGTGGCGCCCCAGCCCGAGAGTCACAACTTTAGCCTCACTTCGGAACCGTTATTGATAGGTAAACGTGATCAGGATTGTTGCTCTGTCACATGACAGATTTTCTTGGATATTTATCCACTTAATCCTGACTTCTTAGGAGTTTATAACAGTTCATACATTCTAATTTCCATCAAATGCCCTTTTTGGTCGCTATACCATTTGAGAAATACACATGTTCTCTCATAAAATTCATACTTAATTATAACACAATAATTCATACCTTAACATTTGTCCATAAAAATTTTTCACCTTCTATAGTCACAAAAACATAACATAATTCTTATACAATATTAGGACAAACATTTAGTGTCCTCATACAACCATTCCAACATCAATCCATACATAGGTAATTCATAAGCATTCATTGATCCTTGAAGCTCCACCTATGCTTCTTGCTTAGTGCTTCCTTTCACCTTTCTTTAGGGTTTGAAAAATAAAACGTGAGTCGAAAGTCAATAAGCAAGCTGTAAGGTTTTCAGGAAATTCATTTTCATTTAAATCATCTTGGAAAGAAATATTATACCCACTCAAGGGTATATCATGAAAACATGCTTCTTATACCCATCTATGGTATATCATAAACAATGTAATGCATTATTTTAAAACATGGCATCATAGGATAGTGGCTAGCTACGCAACCATCCGTCTCCAACGTCTCTCCCAATCCAAGAAGGCGCCGCCAGCCCGAGACCTATCTTAGCAACTTAGCTGCACCAAATTGGGACATTTGGTCCGCTTATACCTTTGAGGTGGACCTCATGCTTTGTGCACATCCATCTTTCATAAATATTTCTTTAACATGCTAGCATGATTTTGCATTCATAAATCCATGTTTCATCACTTGTCATAAATAATTAAGAAATATTGAACAATTCATTTATCATATTAGAAATATCATTGCAATACACATTGAGATAAAGGAATGACCATCGTTAAACATCTTATAAAAAATTTAAATCGATTCATTTGCTAAACCATTCAAATAGTTAGAACATCATTGATAAACATTTGATCATATTTTGATAAAACAAAAAATATTTAGAAAATTTTTTGCTTACCTTGTTTGCTTTAGCCTTCCGGGTCTATTTTCTCTTTGCCTTTGCCTATATAAAAGAATGACATTGCATTCATAAAAATTTCATTTTCTTGCATACTCTTAGTTTTCCAACCCTTTATTCATTTCGCACAACCAACTTGTATTTTCAAGTCGGACATACATACATAACATTCACTTGTGCATCATACCATCCATTCCATATTGCGTTTTAAACCCATGTTTAAGATAAACACATAATAATCATTCATTAATCAACATATGAGGGTTTGTTCCTCCCATTTATCATTTTTCATCTATTTTTTATTTTTCCTACGTCGATGCTCATTTTAAGCATATAATTGACGTCTTAGGCTTCATAACTAAATCTCAAAATTTGAGATGATACTTAATCATCAAAACAGTAACATAACCATACATTTCATCACATATTCATGCATTTTTTTACATTTTAGCAATTCATATAAGTCATGTATCATCCATTCACACATATCCTTCTACATATATTCTACTTACAACATACATCTTATGTGTTCTTCAAAAATTTTCAACACAGAAACTTACATCTGATTTTGACATGATTAATCCATTAATTAACATATAATTCAGGGCTTAATTACAGAATTTTAATCCATTCATCATTGTGTTCCAAAATAGCAACGTTAGGACCCGTTTTTCATCCTTTCAACGCCTCTTTCAATACTTAAATCTTAACAGATTTTTAAACCATAATTAATCATGATTTTCTTAACCCAAATTTAGGGTATTATCACATATTAAAAATCCATAATTTAGTTGATTCCAAAATAGCAACATCTCATACATGTTTTGGATATCTTTATGACCCTTCTTTGGACACCCTTTTACATACCCTTAAAAATCAGATTTAAGGAATACCTTTCTAAAATATTATGGCCATCCAAAGTATCTTAATCCTATGGTATTTACCCTCTAAATCATTCATGATTCAATTATTTACAAAACAGCAACTTAACATACATGTAGGATACCCGTTTTTACCCGTTTAGACGATTCCATATATATACCCTAAAAATCAGATTTAGAGCAAATCTTTCCAAGCCCTTTTGAACATCCAAAGTACCCTTACTTTAGGATACTTTACCCTACAATTCATCCATAAACCATTTAAGCTACTCCATGCATCATGTTTAACATAAAAATGAAAAAATTGGGTAATACATGAAACCCTAAGTTCCATTTTTGCTAAAATCATTAACATATAACCAAATCAACATGTGTAACTCATAAGAACATAAATCATGTCCTAATTAACATGCTTAAACCAAACAACAACTTGGTTTAGGGTTTTAAGAAATTTCAAGATAGATTTCATCTAAAAAATCAACCCTAACATCCAATTTAACCCTCTTAAACTCTTGATTTCATTTATATCATTAAAATATCATTCAATAACCTAAGTAAGGGCATCATAAATCATCCTTTAAGAGTTCATTATGAATCATATTAATGACTCATGTGATATCCGGATCCAAGTAGGACTCATATGAAGGCATTTGGCATGTAATTATGATACATGTATGCCTTGAATGAATTTTGGATGATTTTATGATTAATGATATTTTGCAATTAGGGTTTTAGTTAAGAATGGTGATTAAAAATTTAATCGCCGGAGCCCAAAGTGAGTCGGTATGACCGGAGGGGCTTAACGAGGATGGAAAGGTGAAAATGTGTTATGAATAATCATGTTAATTACCATGATTTAATTTATGAAGATTAAAGTGTAATTATGAAATTAAGATGAAAAATGATAGAAAATTCATAACTTGACACCTACAAGTCGGATTTCGATGAAATTTGAAATGTAAGCTCACGACGGTGGGCCCAATCATATGAATGGATTGAATTAAGGGAATATGATGGGATTAGGGTGATAATTAATTGTTTTATCCCTAAATCCAAAAGATAAATTCAAGTGGTCATAAGTAGAGTTAGAAAACTCGTTTTGAGACGAAACTTGAGAAAGATGGATAACACAATATGACGAACAATATGGTAGGAATGGATTAAGCTAATTATCATGGGATTTTCTTAATCACTACAAGATGAAACACATTTATGGGAGAAAAGACAAAAAATTAATGAAAAATCAAAGGAAGTTGCAAGGGGACGTTCCAAGCTCCAAAAATCTGATTTTTTGGATTTTTAAAAATCTAAAAATTGCATGTAAATGGGCTATGAGCTAGGTAATTTAATGTATGGTATATTGAGGTGTATTTAAGGCATAAAATTCCAAACCAAAGGGCTTCCATGTTGGACGTTGCAAGTGGACAGCTTGATATCCCATTAATGTATTAATTTTATGGATTTTATGAAATCTAAATCATGTAATTTACTTGGAGGTAGTTGTGCCACATTGCTCAAGGGATAAGAGCACATTAATGTGGATGTCAAATGGGATCAAAAGTGGGCATAAGAGCTGGAAAAATTCCAGCAACAACCAAGAGTGGACGTCCATGCCAAGAGAGGGAGAGAAGAGAGGAAAAAGGGAGAAAAAAAAGGAATTTTCTCCAAGGATCAGCTAGGGCACGTCCAACCCAGCAAGGAAGAAGAGAAAAGAGGAGAAAAAGGAGAAAGAAAAGAGGGATTCAAGGCTTGGTAGCAAGCTCAGGGAGTTCGGGAAAAAGAATCGACGAAATTGGGTAAGTACCCGTTCAGTTTAAGCCTTCCAAATTTCAAGTTTTCTTCTTGATTTGGAATCATGGTTTTGAGTTATAAAAGTCCTCTTAAAGAAAATGTTTCAAAGATTAAAGATGCTTAGTTAAATACGTTGGTTTATAAAGTTTATTTTGGGGATTAATCAGCCCATATCATCTAATCGACATTCATGTGTAGTAAATCTGGACCTGGAAAGGAAAATATAGAAGAAATAGTTAATAAATTATTTTTATCATAAAAATTTTTAAGAAGACTCATGATGGGGTGATTAAGGAACTACCCAATTTTCAGTTTAAAACGATAATCACGTTCCAAATTAAAAATCCTGGAAAATCAACTTGGACAGGATTGAACAGGTGGCAGGATTAGCTACACCAAATTATTTTTAATACTTTTTATACAAGGAATTTTTGGCTGAAATTTTACAGGATATATAAGACCTATTGAGGATCATACTAAAAAAATAAAAATTAGGTTTTTATGGGTATACATATACCCTATAATTTACCTGATTTAGGGTGTCTAAAAGGGATGCTGCTGTCTATCAGAGTAAAAAGACAAACATAAATAGAAATACTAAATATTTTATGATAAAAATATTTATTTTAATTAATTACTGTAGTTATTAAGGCATGTTAGAAATTTCAGATCACAACTACTTGATTTGGTATTAATTTAAGATTTTGAGAATTCAGTGTGCCTGAATTCAGCACTATGACAGCTTAAGGAATAAATCAAGATAAATGTTATATTCCAGGTTTTTGTGATGGAATTAAACTTATAAAGGGATATAAATAGTGATTATGAGGGTTTAACCTATTAGAGGTAAACAAGATTATCCTAAATAGGATTTTTTAAAGATACGCAGAGGGATGTTCAAAGAGGGGTGCAGAGGGTGCCCAAAATGTATATGGAAGTTGTTATTTTGGAAGCAACCAATATTTGGATTTTAAACATGTGTTAATACCCTAAATTTGGGTTAAGAAAAACATGATTAATTGCTAAAATTTAGGGATTAAAAACCTTTTTTGATTTAAGTATCCCAAGAGACATTGAAAATGGGTAAAACGGGTCCAAATGTTGTTGTTTTAGAACCCTATGATGAATAGATTATAAATCCAAAATTAAACCATAAATTATGTGTTAATTAAGGGGTTTAACCATTCTATAATTAGAGATAAGTTTCTGTGTTGAAAAATTTTAAGAAACACATGATTTATGTATTGAGAAATGGATGTATATGAAGAGATAAGTATGAATAAATGATATATGGATTATGTAAGTTGTTAAAATAAAAAAATGCATAACAACATGATGAAAAATGTGGATTAGGGTACTGTTTAATTAAATAATGATAATCTCAAATTTTGAGATTATTATATGATGTTTAAGTTAGCAACTAAGTGCTTAAAATGAGCACCGTTGTATGAAAAACGGAAAATATGTTAAAAATGATAAATGGAAGTAATAAATTTCCAAATAATGATTTAATAAATGATTATTATATGCATATAAGTTTACCCTACATAAGGGTATTAAAAATGAATGGATGATTTGATATGTATAGGCTATGTCGATACGTATGAATACCCGACTTGAAAGACAAGTGGGATAATCTAGATGAACTTATGTAGGTCGGAAAACCTAAGGAATATAAGTATTTAAGGATGATGCAAATAAATGAAATATTATTTTCATTTATCTAGGCAAAGGCAAGGAAAAGAATGGAAGAAAAGGATTATGGCGATATCAAGTAAGCAAGCGAACTTTTCAAATTATGGATTTTTCTCTATAGGTTGAAATGATGATTATGTAAATGCATTTATGATTATGTTTTGATGAATGGGCAAGCACAAGCTTTGAAAATGATGACTTTAATGCAAAACCATAAGTTTTGAAAAATCATGGCTTTAAGGAAGAGCTTCAAGGTTCGCTTCATGGGAAGCAAGCAATGATTTTAAGATAAAGAATTTATCACGAGTGTTGTCATGGATTGGCAATGCTTTATGTAATAGGATTGAGAAATTTGCTTAAGAGTAAGCAAGTTCTCCATGATGTTAATTTTACAGGATTTTATGTTTTATGCCAATGGCTTTAAGAATTTGCTTTTAAGTAAGCAAGTTTTTTATGATGTTGTTTCAAAAGTATTTTATAAGAAAAAGAGAATTTTGTCCTTTTTCACAAAGCAACAAACGTTAATAAGTTTTGAATTTCTTTTATGATATTTTATGATAAATAATTATGTTTGTGAAAGAAAAAGAAAATGGGAATTGATGTATTGATAATTAAATATAAACGATGATTTGGACAGAGTCCATACGTCTTGAAATGATATTCGAAAAGTTGTAATTTCCTTTAGATAAGGAAATCTATGATAAAAATGTCTTCAAAGATGTTTATATGAATGTTGTTGAATGGGATTTAAGGATGACCAACCTAATAAGTGATTTCATAAAATGGTTTAATTTCAGGTTGCTAAATGACATGCAAAAGACTGTGCAATTCCCCTTTATGTAAAAATAGTATAAATAGAATATGTGGACAATAATTTAATTTTTAGGTTATGGAGAAGGGGATGGTATAATTGCATAACTTTTGTAAGCAAAAGACCCTGAAATGGAAACCAAGAAAATGTTAGAGAAATATATGGTTTATTTTTGGAAATCCAAAAGTATTGAAATTCTTTTATTATAAGGGTTTTTAAGATGTATTGTTTCTCAAACATTTCAAATGTTTATCAAAATATTTTACTCAAATGGTTTTAAAAGAATTTAAGGAAGGTCATCCTAAAACTAAATTTCAAATGACAACTTGTTTAAGGTGGGTACGCTCGCTTTACAAGTTGACAAAAACTGCGATCTGTGATGTGTTTTTGAAAATAATTGTTAAAGATGTAGACTTCGGTCTATGACATTTGTTAGTATGGTTACGGGCTGCGGTATGTGATCCCAGTTAAAAGGTCATGGGCTGTGAAACCCGCAATCCTAGAATAGCACATGTAAACCTAGGGTTGTAAATCCTAGATCCCTGTACTGATTTTATGATAAATAAAATTTATGAAATATGTTATATTTTACAAATGTGTACTAGAGGTTAAAATAATGCAATTAAGAATGTGACGCACGTGAATAGTGCATGTGAATAGTAAACGTGCATAGTAATTGTGGATTAAGATATGAGATTAAGAGTTAATCACTTGATTAACCTAATCACAAAAAGTCAAAAGGAGAATTAATCACTACAAGACAAAATAGCAATTCTTTTGGATATTCTAATCCAAATTTGGATTTTTGTGGAAAAATAGAAAAAATTCATAAATTGCAATCCGGGTGTCGGAATTAGATGAAATTTTTTATGGATGATTAAAAAGACATGATGAACATGATGGATGGTATAAGATGTGATGAAACTCACAAATTAATGGCCAAGATGAAGTGTCAAATAGATGTTGAAAAAGTAACTTAACTTTTTATTAAATATACTTTGACTTTTTAATAAAGTAAATAATTAAAAAAAAATAAAATTAAATGAAAATGCAGCATGGCAGGGACGTGCAAGGGGGTTGCTGACTTTTGGGGTCATGATCCAATGGTCACAAATCAATTTTATCATTAATCAAGGGTTGAGATTAAGTTGCTTAAAAATAATTAATTTTAAAATTAAAAAAATAGGATAAAAATAGGGCTGAAATAGGGCTGCTGTAGCAAGCCTAGGGTGGCTGCTCTTGGCTCAAGGCACCTTTTGGAAATTAGAAAAAAACACATTTGCAAATTTACACCTCAAGCAAGGGGGTAAATTGCAATTTAATGAAAAATCAAAAAAGTATAAATAGGGGCATGGGGTGAACGTCCAAAGGCACAATTCCCAGCTCCACTTGAGCCATTCCAAGTTCCCAAGCCATCCAAAACACGTTTTGGCCTTGAAAGAAAGAAGGAGAGAAGATTTGAGAGAGAAGGGCCAAGTAGAAGGGGAGTTTTTCTACTTCAGGTAAGCGGATTCTTCCCAAACTTGTTTTAGATGTTAATTAGGGTAAAATCATGCTTAGATAATGCCTAAGCATGGGAAAATAAGTATAGATATAATGCCTAATTGAAATTATGCCAAAATATCAAAAAATTTGGGGCGAAGATAGAGCTTTTGGGAAAATAACACATGATATGTGTAAATAATGCTCCAAAATTGATAAATGATGATTTGAGATGAATAAATATGATGTTGGAATAATGATATATTAATTTCATAATTTTTGGAATTAAGGATTATGCTTAAGTGAATTTA